>JAEIIH010024132.1:0-12724 GCA_018904745.1 Drosophila orosa
CCTCTGAGCCTTTTTCTTGTTACCTTATTTCACTCCAAAGTTGATTTTCTATCAAGTTAAAATAGGTCTTCACAGTAGTTATTATTAACTTGATAATAGTATATTATCTAATACCCGTTGGTCAGGTTTCTATTTGGTTAAACACAGTGACTGACCTAATAATACTTTTAATACTCTTTATCTTTTAGTAAATCAAATTTGTTATAATATAATATTCAATTAAATAAAGTCAACTAACCATTTTTACAGCGCCTTTGGTCTACAAACTAAACACATTCGCCTCGAACTGTAACTCGCGAACGAGTGCGATTAGGAAATATTATAATGGCTTCATTTGTTCATTCGATGCACGACCGGTTGATTAATATGAAACCCTGTTTTGAAGTAAACTAAGTCTCTCTGGAAGCCTCTACTAATATATTCCGTTAACAAACGAGGTGAGTTTCGTGCGGAGAACTAGATTCGACAGGTGAGGAGGCGTAACACCAAACTATCTAATCAAAAATTTAATCTAATCAATAGATTTATTGAGACAGAGACAAGCTGCTAAACATGTTTGAGTTATTAAATACAATTATATATAATTATCGTTAAAATAAATGTTTTGAGTGCTTAAAAAGGTTTTTTGAACTTTGATTTCTAAAAAAGAAATATATATATTTTTATAAATATTAATTTAAAAACACTAAAATGCGAATATTTCTGAGGGTTTTGGGACCAAAAGGCGGATAATTACTACAAAATGAAACAAAAATTTTTCCCAATTTTTACAAGTTTTAAATTATTAAAAATTCGTAAAAAAATTTAATTTTTTAAAACTTAATATGCATGTTTATTACTTCTGTAAAAACTTATATGATAAAGCTTTCCTATTTGAAATTAAGTCAGTTTTGGCTTAGTCATTGTTTTTTTAAACTTTCTTTCTTCTACAAAATTTTACCATGAAAACATACATATTTGTATTACTTGTTTGATTATATTCTTGATAGACTAAGAATATATATAATTTTAATTGTCGGCTCCATCAGGGTAACATTACACCACAGCTACTCATTCTTGGTTTTCCTGAGCTTCTTGTAACTGCCCATCAGCAATCGAATGGCCAACCTAATGACCACGATTCCAGCCACCAAAATGATTACAACGAAGGCTATCACATCCAGCAAATAGAACTGGAACCAGTTGAGGTCCAGGCCAGCGGATCTCAAGTGCGGAGCTCCTCCGTGCCGGATGACATACTCGATCCAGTAGACAGCGGTTCGGCGTGGGTCCTGCGGGCGATCCCGAAAGATGTTTGACACTCGCTGAATGGTTTCCTTGTAGGTGCCATTGTGTATAAGTTGGTTCAAGGAGTGCCTCAGGCTCTCTTCAGTGATGGACTGGAAGTGCAGACTGATGGCATAGCCGCCCAGAACGGCCTGGTTGATATTCAAGTGCTGAAAGATAAGCATTTCGATTATTCTGATTCCTTTGTGTGACTGAGTGTTCTCCTCTACTCACCTGGTCACAGTAGATGGGAATCCCCAGCATGGGCACCGCATAGTGGACGCCCTCCTGTGTTCCTAAAAGGCCGCCGTGCGTTATGAACACCTTCACGTGGCGATGAGCCAGGATATCCGGCTGCGGCAGCCACTTCCGCACCATCACATTCTCGGGCAGCTGGCCAATACTTTCATCTTCGAATTTCCAAAGGACCCGCTGCTGGAGGGAGCCGAAAACCTGAAGGAACAGGCTCAGCATCTCCGGAGGCATGTCCTTGCTCTGCACATTGCTGCCCAAGCTGAAGTAGATGGCGCCCGCCTCGCCGGCTCCGTCCAAGAAGTCCTGCATGTCCTGGGGTAAGGCTTTGGGTGGATATATGTGCATGCCACCCACCGGCACCATGGCATCCACCGTGGGACGTGCCGTGGTCATCGGTGCGTGACCATTAAGTAGCATCACCGAGATTTGCCGCTCCATGTGCCTAATCTTTGGCACCTCACCTGCAAACGATAAGGATTATTCATGTTTAAGATAGAAGCTTCTCCCTTCAACTTACCCAGAACGGGACCAAAGAACTCCTGTGCCACCGCATCCATCTTGGGAAAGAAGCTGAGGAGCCTGTGCAAATCCTCGTACAAAGATACATACGAGTTCGTCACTCGCTCCAGGAAATTCATTCGATCCGTGAAGGGCGAAAAGCCGTGAGGGACGAACGACCAAGGGGAGATCAGACCCATCATCTGGCTCATGCTGTTCTCATGCGTTAAGGTGCTCGTGGTCACCACGGGTATCTTATAGACCTTGGCAAAAGCCAAGAAGGCATCCTGGTAGAATTGCTCCGCAAGGAGCAGATCAAAGACCCCTTCCGTCTCCTTGGCATGGATGAGAGCCTGCACCTTGGGCTGCTTGAGGGCATGTTCCGTGGTCTTCAGACCAATGAGCTCGAGCATATTCAGGAAATCGTGGCTGGTCAGGCGGGTCAGCTCGAACAGGTGCTCGGCTTTAAAGTTCTGCTTGACTGGATTGGGATTTAGATGACTTCTACTTAGTGTTTATTTTATTTTTTACTCACCATCGTGCCAATAGTCGTATACAGGCTCTATTAAGATCTCTGTGAAGTTGTCGCCCAGCTGTTCTTTCTCCAGGGTAAAGGCAGTGATCATGGTCACCTGGTGGCCACTTTCAACGAGTTCCCTCATCAATGCATTGTGCATCATGAAATGTGACTTGCCTAAGTCAAGAATATATATATCATACGAACGGAAACATATGTTTCACTTGGCGAAAACATTACCTGGATAGGCGTACACCGCCAGAATCTTGGCTCCATCAGCGAATTCTAGTTGGGAATAGAAGCCACCAGCTAGAAGGAGTCCACAGATCAGAGTAAATTGCATTGTGGCCATCTTAAAATTTAATTTAAAGTCTAGGTTGCTGCAAGTAAAAATATTTCTGTTGTTGAATGTTTTAAAATTAATTATAAAATAAATAATAAAAGGGTTTCCATTTGTTTTTTTAAAGTTAAAGGGCGTTGACCTTTCCCAAAATTACTGCGAAAAAATATAATCGGGAATGCTAAACAAACCATTCCGTTTTTGATTTTTTATTTTCGGCAACCGACACGAACGACGATTTTACGGAGACTAATAAATAGTTTTAGTTTTTGTTTCCCTATACCTATTTATATATCTCTATATATTAATCAAGTCTAGAGAGCCTATTAAATTTGCAAAGAGAAGAAGAAGGCCAAGTGGCAGGCCTGACCGGAATAAACTGTTAAAATGTTTCTGAGTTTTATTAATTATGTATAACATAATTTAACTTGAACGTTTTGACTCATCTGGATTTATTTTAAATTTTAAACGTTTTGATCTAGATGGAAAGAGTACTAGTAAATTTCTGCGGCCCATTTCTTCGGGCTGCTCTGAATTGTCTTATTTATTAATATATATATAAATAACTAAGACTACTATTTACCATTTCTCCAAATTGTAAAAGCGCCAAGGGGAACAAACCTTAGCTGACTAAAACTAAAATTCTCTACCGACTGCGATTAGGAACATATAATTTGGCTTTATTTGTTTAAAATATGCTCGATCGCTTGTTAATGAGCCAACCCGTTCTTGAAAGGGTAGCCAAAGCCTCTCCGGAATCTCCTACGAATGTATTTCACAAATAAATAAATAAAAATGTTAGATTAAGAAATATGCCACTCTGTGACTAGTGCAATAAATATAAGTTTCAAACTTGTCGCACTAGGAATATATATATATAAATAAATAAATAACATAAGTGTGGTTTCTGAGGAGAACTTGATTTGTTTCTGACAGGTGGAAGAGGCGACACGTCTAAGTAATTTATTCAAACGGAAACACGCTGCTGAATGTTTGTTTATTATTATAAAATATATTTATACATATGTATAGTTTTCCCTCTATTTTAAACTATAGTTTATCGAAAAAAAATCAACTTTTTTAAAACAATAACAATTTTTATAACAATATTTTAAAAATTATATATTTAATTTTATTATACTTAATTACATTTTTCTATATATATCGTCTCTTTATGTATGTATTTTCTTTTTCTTATTAAAATTCTCATCAATTGAATGGGCCTTTTTATCTTATTTTACATATAGAAAAACTATGTATTCAAATTAGAAAATATGCAGAACGGCCCATTTAGCATCTCGCTTATATCTACTGATTTTTCTTAGTTTGCCTGTGCTTCTTGTCACTGCCCATCAGCAGTCGAATGGCCAGCCAAATGGCCAATATTCCAGTTATGGCAATGACGACGACAAAGGCAATCACATCCAACAGGTAGAACTGGAACCAGTTGAGGTCCAGGCCAGCGGATCGCATATGCGGGGCTCCTCGGTGCCGGATGACATACTCGATCCAGTAGACAGCGGTTCGTCGTGGCGACTGCGGGCGATCCCGAAAGATGTCCGAGACCCTCTGAATGTTCTCCTTGTAGGTGGTATTATGGATGAGTTGGAGCAGGGAGTGGCGCAGGATCTCCTCGGTGATGGACTGGAAGTGCAGACTGATGGCATAGCCACCCAGGACGGCCTTGTTCATGTTCAAGTGCTGGACAAAAGGCAAGGAAGACAAGTTTTTCGATTATCCTGATTACTAGTAGTGACTTCTCCCACCTGGTCACAGTAGAAGGGAATCCCCAGCATGGGCACCGCATAGTGAACACCCTCCTGAGTGCCGAAGAGGCCGCCGTGCGTGATGAACACCTTCACGTGGCGATGGGCCAGGATATCAGCCTGCGGCAGCCACTTGCGCACCATCACATTCTCGGGCAGCTGGCCAATGCTCTCGTCTTCGAATTTCCACAGCACCCTCTGCTGGAGGGAGCCGAATACCCGCAGGAACAGGCGCAGCATCTCCGGTGGCATGTCCTTGCTCTGGACATTGCTGCCCAAGCTGAAGTAGATGGCGCCTGCCTCGCCGGCTCCGTCCAAGAAGTCCTGCATGTCTTGGGGTAAGGCTTTGGGTGGATATATGTGCATGCCACCCACAGGCACCATGGCGTCCACCGTGGGACGTGCCGTGGTCAGCGGTGCGTGACTGTTGAGCAGCATCACCGAGATTTGGCGCTCCATGTCCTTGACCTTTGGCACCTCAGCTGCAAGGAACAACGCTGATGAGTCTCTGGAGAGAAGCTTCACCTTTTACGCTCACCCAAAACGGGGCCAAAGAATTCCCTTGCCACTGCATCCATTTTGGGAAAGTAATTGAGCAGCCTGTCCAAATCCTCGTAGAGGGAGGCATATGAGTTTTTCACTCTTTCCAGGAAACTCATGCGATCCGTGAAGGGCATGAATCCATGTGGGACAAAGGACCAAGGCGTGATCAGACCCATCATCTGGCTCATGTGATTCTCATAGCCCAAGGTGCTTGTGGTAACCACGGGTATCTTATAGATCTGTGCCAAGGACAAGAAAGCCTCCTGATAGAACTGCTCGGCCAAGAGGAGATCAAAGACTCCTTCTGTCTGCTTGGCATGGATGAGAGCCTGCACCTTGGGCTGCTTGAGGGCATGTTCTGTCGTCTTCAGACCAATAATCTCAAGCATCTTCAGGAAGTCGTAGTTGGTCATGCGTGTCAGCTCGAACAGGTGCTGGGCCCCAAAGTTCAGCTTGACTGGATTGGCATTTCCCAAAATTAAGAATTAAGGGATTTATTTTTCGTTATTTATACTTAACTCACCATCGTGCCAGAAATCATATACCGGTTCGATCAATATCTCCGTGTAATTACCGCCCAGCCTTTCTTTCTCGAGGGAGAAGGCTGTGATCATGGTCACCTGATGGCCACTTTCAACGAGTTCCCTCATCAATGCAGTGTGCATCATAAAATGGGATTTGCCTAGAGCCCAGAAAAACATATAGGGTCAAAGATAAGTGTGTCAGTTGGCTAAAACTTTACCTGGAAAGGCGTACACCGCCAGAATCTTGGATCCTTTTGCTAACTCTAGCTGGGAGTACAAACCTCCAGCTAAGAGGAGTCCACAGAGCAGTGGAAATTGCATTCTTTCTTTAAATTTAACTTCAAATCTTTAATTTTTTTTATAATTTCTTCAAGATCAACTTATTCCTCTGCTGAAGGTTGTACGTAGAAAGAAGAAAGCTGCTGCTTGTTGTTTATTAAGAGTGTTTATCGTTCTGGGTCTTGCAAAATTACTGGGTAATAGATGTTTTAAAATCCACGAAAGCTAATCCATTGATGACTAGTTTTGCTTGATGTATAATTCACATGCCAAAAGTAAACAAAAGTCGTGTTAAATACATTTCTCATTGAGATTGCAATCCACTCAATTTGTACTCATAAAGTGCCAATTGTTTAGTTTTTGATAAGAGCACTTTGTATATGAAGGCAATAGGCATAGGAAACCAAATTATGACACTACAGTGTGGCTTATTTTTGTTTTTAAATAAGACCTCTTTCTTGTAATTATTAATTATAAATTAAATGAATGGGCTATGACAATAAATTACCTTTTTAAATGCCAGCAATATAATATACAAATTCCTATTGCGTAGCTGTGTCAGAAATACCTTCAATGAGTAAAATGCAGTGTCATAACTCTTTAATCCATTTTATACATTGTAATCATCAGTTGACATTGCAAATTGTTTACTTTTATGAAGATTTATTAATATGTAAACCGCATTTCGAAGGCACGTAATCAGCATCTACAGTATAGACTCAAAATAAATTGATGTTCGCGTGCCGGAAAAGCTTTCTCACTCGGAATACTGAGAGGAGAATTTCCAGAGAATTCCCAGTTGCAACTGCTAGAGACTGCGATTGAACACTGAACTCAAACTGCACTTCGATCGCAGTTTTAAGCTGCATTTCTATGCTGAAAAGAGATACAATCTGACAAATTAAATAACTCACTCGCCTTCTCTCAAGCTTTCTTAATTGTTTTATTTTCATTTTTCAAACGTATTTTGTTGCATTTTAAGTATTGGGTGTGTGGGGTTTGGTCCTTAGGAGCTAGGAATTAAGCAATCGATCGTTACAATAAGTGTAATTAAGTTAAGTTATAGTTAAAGTTAGAGTTAAAGTTAAATATATTAGTATAACCTAATAATGCGATTACTTGTCAACGAACTTACACCTACGAACCCTCCATATATATTCGATACAAATTGTTTAAATTATTCTCATTCTCGTCTTTATACAAAAATCACATTCGATTCGTTATGTCTTCGCGTTCGTGTTACCATAAATGTTTACTGAACTTCGTTCGAGTTCAATTAGGCTTTTAAGTACTAACTTGATATATGCAATTAACAAAACTCCTTCGATGGCTTTTCTCGCTTTTCAATTCCAAAGCTTTTTCCAGCTCGAAGATGAAGTTTCTCGTGTGGCGAGCAGGCGGCTGTTGGTGAGTTATTGGCATTAGTCTAGGCCTTAAAGCTAAGGAGCTTAAGTGAAATTCAATTTGCGGTTGTACGTATGCAGGGGGTGGTGATATGTGGTCCTGTTCGTCCAGTTATGTGTTCTGTGTGTTATGTGAACTCTGTGCCGGCTAATTGGGGGCCAGTCGTCGAGATAAATGGTCGAGGCGGAAGCTGCTGCAGTTGGTGCCATTCCATATGGTTGAGCATATGGGCGCAGCTCCTTCGACTCCCCTCCCCGCTTGTCCATCCCTTTGTGTTGCTTTTCCCAAAACAAAAAGTAAACAAAAAGAAACATTCGAGCTGTGATAAATAATTCCCCAATGACTCCTGCGGCAGCGGCACGTGCTCAGAATCAGCCTCCTAGATGTACTTGGATATGTAGCGCTTCTGGATGAGTCGCCCGGCCTTGCGCTTCAGGATGGTGAAGCGTATTAACTGCTAATCGCTGAAGTGCGGCGACTGCGGCGGCATACGTGGATACAGCTGTGAATGGAGAGAGAGAAAAGGAGTTCGTTCAGGGACATGTACGTGGCGCTATTTGGTGGTCTCTCACCCCAAGGAGGTTCCGGGGCACGTAGCCCTCCTCGCCGCCAGCATTGCGGGCCCACCACCACTCGTTCTCGGCATCGTCGCCCTTGCGCAGCACGATCAGCGGCTCATTCACGTGGAAGGACAACTCATCGCCATTCTGGGCCTCATATGAGAACACTGAGTACACGTCGCCATTGTGCAGGATGCCCAGTTTCTCCTGAATGCCTGTGGGAAGTTATAAAAATATAATGGAATTAGTAGGAATTTTTACAGTGTTTAAACGAGGTTTTCAGATTTAAATAATAGGAAAGTAAGTCAGCTTGTTCTTTAAACTTGATGGTGTAGAGGAAGGCAGCCCAGAATTATGTTAAAAATACAATTTCCTTCTCTCAAAACTACTCTAGAAGCTAATCTTCGCTCCAACTTGAACCCATTTTCTTGGAAATCCTCTCAGACATCATCTTTAAAGCTCAATTCCCCTTAAATTCGTCTCCCACTTACTATAAAGATACTCCGAGCAGCCATCGAAGCCCTCCTCATCCTCCTCGCACTTCTCCGCCGGCGTCTCGTGATCCGAGAGCGTGGAGGCAAACAGACAGGCGCCGCTCTCCACCAGGAACTTGACCATGGACAGGTTATTGCAGCTGGCGGCACAGTGCAGCGGCGTCCAGCCATCCGAGTCCTGGGCATTCACATCGCAGCCGAATTCCACCAGGAACCTAAGCAAGCAAAATGATTAATTAAAGAAAACCGAAAGGAAACTCAAGAAGAGCAAGACACCTACTTGACAATGTCAAAGTGTCCGGCACAGATGGCATTGTGGAGGGCGGTGATGCCCTCATCGTTGGCCGCACTGGGATTGGCCACCTGCATGGCCGTCTTCTTCACCAGCTCCAGTTCGCCCTCCAAGCTGGCATCCAGGAGCAGGGCCAAGGGATCGAAGCTGACGCGGCGTGCCAGCTTGGGCTTGTTGCCAGTTCCAGTTCGCTCCTTAATGTTGCTCGTCGTGCTGGTGGTCGTCGTGGAAGCAGCTATCGGGGATGTGGTTGCCTCCTGCTGACCCACCGTCGGGGCCACCATGCGATCTGTCTCATCGGCGCTGGACTCACCGCCGCTGCTGGGCGAGTGCTGTGGCGAGGCTTCCGGCGAAGCTGTTGTTTTCAAGGCCTCGGTCGTCTGTCTGATGGCTGCCGGTTCCGATTTTCTTTGACTCTGGAGCTGCAGGAGCACCGGCTGCTTCGGTTGGCCATTGCCATTGGAGGTGGCTTTGAGACGTGGCTGCTCGAACAGCGGTTGCTTGCGAATGGTCAGCGGCTTGGCCTTGATGGGCAAGTTGTCGTTGATGTTTAGGGATTGCAGGCCAAAGGTGGCCGCTTGGGTTTTGCTGGAACCCGACGAAGATGAAGCTCCTCCTGTGGTTCCCGCTCCCGTTGAGGCCTCTACAGGTGAAGGCTGTTCGGTGGGCGACATCTTGCTGGGCTTGGGGGGCAACGCCGGCCTGGGATCCGTCATCACCACATTGGGCGCCACCCGGTTCACCTTGGGGCTGTAGGTAATCATCTTGGGTATGGAGCTGCCACCGCTGGACACCGAGGTGGGCGCCACACTGCTAATGGGCTTGCGCGGCGGCACTGCCAGGTTGCTTACTTGAACCTGGAGAGGCTTGGAGGCGGCATTGGAAACGGCAATGGCCACGGATTTACTCACAGCTCCCAGGGGCATGCTGTGTACGGTGAGCTGCTGCTGGGTGTTGCGCTCTGAGAGCGTCTCGCTGGTCACCGATATCTCGTTCTTCTTCTGCTGCTGATCCTGGTGGCTGCTGTCCTTGGCCGTCTGCTGGTTGAGCTTGCTGATCAAGGCGGAGGCCGAGCTGCTGCTGCTGCTGCTGCTGGAGGAGATGCTCTTGGGAATCTTGCTGGCTGAGGCTGGCGGGGAGGTGGCCGTAGCTGCTGCTGCTGCTGCTGCTGTGGTTGCTGCTGCCTCGGCTGCTGCTTGAGCTGCTGCTGCTGCTGCCGCCGCCGCCGCTGCTGCTTCTCGATCCCTCTTCTTGGGCCCCACCTCTGCATAGATATGTGTGGTACTATCCATGGCCTCGGTCTGCGCCTGCTTGCGCAGCTCCGCCTCCGACTTGGACTTCTTGGCCAGCTTGGACTCATCGCTCTCGCTGCTGGAACTGTTGGCCACTGGCACTGGCACGGACACGGGCACCGATCCCGCAAAGAAACCACTGTTCTTGACATGCGTCAGGTCCTGGATGAGCTGATTCTGCTGGTTGGTATTGGCCGTGGCCGCCGCATGCTTCATCCCACCGCTAAGATAGCTGGCCGTGCTGGTGATGGTCGACTTTTGGGGCGTATGGATGAAGGGCTCCACGGCGGCCACATTGCCGCGTGCTCGTCCAGCGGCAGCGGCAGCAGCAGCGGCCGCCAGTTGGTTGACCTGCTTCTGGAGGAGTTGCTGCTTCAGGGCGGCCACTCCGCCGCCATGCTTGCCAGCTTGGCCAGGTTGCTGGTAGGCCAAGGTCTGCTGCTGCTTTTGTTGCTGCTGCTGCTGCTGTTGATGTTGTTGCTGCTGTTGCTGTTGCTGCTGTGCTGTGGCTGCTGCTGCTGCCGCCAGCAATTGCGCGGACTGAACATGCAACTGCTGCTGCTGCTGCTGCTGTTGTTGCACCTGTTGTTGTTGCTGCTGCTGTTGCACTTGCTGCAGCTGCTGGTGCTGCTGCTGCTGCTGGTGATGGGTATTGGCCTGCTTCTTGCGCTGCAGGCGCGTCTGCAGCTCGTAGATGCGTTGATCCACCGAGCGCAGCTCCGCCTGTCGTTGCTGCAAGGCCTCGCGTTGCATGTGCAGCCGGGCGTCCTGCTGCAGCGACAGCTGGTTGCGATACTGCAAAAATAATTAAGAAAATATATTATTTAATACTTAAACGTATCAAATTTAATAGTAAATCTTAGCTGTACAACTGTGTCACCATTAATTGCAAGTGTTTCCAGCCTCGCTAACCACCAACGCTCATTAGTTGAGCCAGCGAAGTGGAATCTTGTGGTAAATATACGTAATTAGAGGGAAATGCCAAGTACTATGTACTAAATAATATACACTATATGTTCTATGTACTCAACCCACCATCAATTCGCGACGCAGCTTCTCCAGCTCGCGGGATGCCTGCGGGGGAAGGGCTTGGCCCACGCCATTGCCTGTGGCTGCCAGAAGATTCACCGGACATCGGCGGTCACGTCTTAACTCCTCAAGCTGGCGGGTTAAAGCCTCCACTTTGGCCACCGCCAAGCTAAGCTCCTTTTCCTTCTCACTAAACAAGGCCCGTATGGAGTCCAAGTCATTGCCTAGAAAAATATTACAAGAGAGAGAAATTATTTTATATATGTCCAAGATTATCAAGTGTGTTTCGTAAAAACTACGCCTAATTTGGCCATTTAACATGCTTCCGGTTAATAGGTGGCCATTAACCATTAAATATAAATTAGGTAATAAAAGTGAATGGTGCACATTTGTTGACCACTTCCTTTTAGGCCAATAAATTGTGGCTTATTGAGATTTATTTGGGAGTTGTTACATGACTGAAATAGGAATAGGAAATCAAAGCTATTGTTTTGATTTTAAGTAGAGTTTATGCAGGATTTCAATTTGTATTTTAATTTAATTTCCCATTTAAAAGTATTTAATTTTACCTCGAAAAGATGTTAATTTTTATTCTGCAAGAAAATCCCTTCATAATCCCTAAGAAAGCTCACGTTTAAAGCCCATTTAACCCTAAGTAAATGTTTACCTAAGCTTCAGGATTATTATGTTTCATTAAGGAAGCTCTTGAGAAGCCAAGTATTCCTCGCGGAAAAACCGCAATTAAATAATTTTAGTCTTAATTCAAAGCGCTGCCATTTTCCTAGAGGTTTCCCAGCCTTCGTTCTCTCTCTCTTAATCAACTCGTTATGGCGATCCTTTCGTTAGCCGCACTAACTATTTTATAATCGTCGACCGCCTGCTGGTCCTGCCTTTCCTTTTCTTTGGTGGATTCCGATTTGGATTTGGGTTGCCTGTTCAAACTAATTACGGCCACAACACAGGGCGCCAGCTCATTAACATAATACCCCTGTATAGTATCCCGTGTGAGCGAGTGTGTGTGTGTGTGTGTGTGTGGGGCCAACATCGTCTTAGCCATGTTCAGGAGGCGTTGTTGCCGCCACCGCCCACAGGCAATCATAAAGGACAACAAAGTGGCACACATACATAAATTAAATTCACACACGCAAGGGGGCAAGGAGAGAGACAGAGAGAGAGAGGCAGCGAGGATAAAGGCAGGCCAGCAGCACTCAACACGGTTTTAACACATGTTAATTCACCCAGAGAACCCCTCTTCTCCACTCAGCCAACGGTGCTTAACTCAATTGGAGAGGGGAGGGGAAGCTTAGGACGCGGGATAGGATATCCCCAGCAGATGCACTTGGCGGCACTTCGCCAACTGTCCTTGGAATAACCCTCCTGGGGAACAAGGATCCGGGCTTCGAAGACCATCTGGCGCCCCTCTCAAGCTACACTGCCGGAAAAATGCATTAATGCAGTTTGTACTATTGCACTTTAGACTCTTACAATACTTGAAATAAAAGCTATTTAATTATGTATTTGAAAATAAATCTAGATGCTAATTTATGCAACAAACATCCATAGATCTTGTTAAAGAAAGAAATGTACCCTTGAATTCCTTTCTTTCCTGGATTCTGATGCTGTTAGCCTCCATTCTTCGTAGACTTTGTTTTGCTCTAAAAATTA
>JAEIIH010024135.1:0-26062 GCA_018904745.1 Drosophila orosa
CTTTCTATAAGCTTCGATTAGAGACATTTTTAGATAAGATTTTATATGGTTAATAATCATATTTTTTTGTATAGTTAAAAATCTGTAATAAAATATAATATAAACAAGCCAACCTTAGCCTTCCTACAAGCTTCAATTCCAGTTATTTTTAGATAAGATTTTATTTGCTTACTAATCATACTTTTTTTGATAGTTAAAAATCATTAAGAAAATATAATATAAACAAAACCAGAGTTAGCCTTCCTATAAGCTTCCATCCCAGCCAACGCATTCAAAACTCTTTTAGTAGGGTGTTCGGGAGAAAAAACCAAGCCCAGCTTGGCTGGCAGAGCTATTCAAACACGCTTACATATTCCCACGGCGTGTCGGAGTGGAAAAAACAAAAGTGGCAAGCTGGTAAACTGGTTTTGGAGGCGCCGCGAGTAACCCTACTGCTTTTGGCCAACAACAAATGAACGATGTTGACGTTCTCTTCGCGGCGCTGCTGCTGCGCATGTGTGCAGGCTGGCCAGGCCCCAATGGTAACTCCGCTCAGAGTCACTTTATGCTTCGCCTGTGGCTCGACAGCGGACCCAGCGCTCCGACTTGGACCCAAAAGATACAAAGATACAAAGATATATATATTTCTGCGCCACAGTTTCATAATTGTCCCGACCGCTGGCAGTGTTTGTGTTTTTGATGATTTCGCTCGGAATATGTTTTAAGCCAGAGATATCGATCAGTGCAGTGTCATATCAAATTACGACCTGGTTATGAGAATGCATTTTTAAATGTACATAAAAGTATGTGTATAGTATAGAGTAGTTAACAAGTGCAAGTGATTTTCGTGTCCCTGTGCCCAAAGAAACTGAATTTATTAAATTGCCAATCCGCGGGCTGTGGGCTTAAGCCTTTCTCTCGCTTTTTAAGTAAATACGTGTGTTTCTCAATGACCTAATGTTTCATTGTCTTCGTTGTGGGCAAGTGTTATGGTGTGCGAGTGTGTGTGCATTAGTCGAGTGGTTACATACAGTGGGTGAGAAAACTATTCGCGCTCGCTTTTATGCTCTTCAACTACTGCACAATGGAAAAAGTGATCTGACCAGTTCTGGCCAGCCCCAGCATTTCGCACAGTCTTTGAACAATCTTTGAACCACCAAAGTGATCTAACAGCGACCGAGCTCTGACATTCCGAAGGCACCCTACCAAAAGTTGTTATAACTGTCTCAATGCCACCAGCAGATAGCGGTTAATGAATAAACTTTGGGCCAGCAAATTGGACCAAACGACCGAGCGAACCAAGTGTTGTAACTGATGATCAATCACAAAATTTGAGCTGCTGCTAACAGTATTGTGTATTGTGTATTGTGTACATAACATTTTACATAAGCGGCCTACTTACATAGTTAATTCAACGAACGCTCACTTTCAAAGCCCACATGCTGCCTGCTTGCCGATCACAACAAGGCAACAGCAAGTGTCGCAGCGGCCAATTAGATTTTATGTCTTTGTTAATTACACCCTCGGCAATAAAATGAGAAACGAGTAAAGACTTGATTGTGGGGCATTATTATTACTCAAAAACTGATTTAAATGCAATTTAAGATCGCTCTTGGTGTAATTTAATTTTAAATATATTTCCAGTTGTGTCTTTTAGATTCTATAAAACTTTTCTAAGCTTTTGATCTGTGCAACTAAACAAATATGTTACGCTACCTGCTAATACTCTGCGCCCTAAGAAGCGGTAAGTTGATTTTATTCTATATTTTTATATCGCTTCTATACTTTCTTAATATTTCCCTAAATTGGTACACAAAGTATGTATTATATAAACCTTCTTTTGTATTACTCTTCCGCCTCTCAGCTACTTGCGATAATGAGTTACTAACTCAAACTGTCTATGGATTCTTGGACTTTACAACTACTATTGGGAACACTGTTATGGTTTTCTCACCACAAAGCTCTCCCACTTTCGGTGAGTTACCTCCTAGTTAATATTTATTCCAAGTAAGAAAAGTAAACATTCTGGTCTCTTGTATCTTTCTTCTAGAACTAAAGCCCAATAAAACTCACGAAATAGTAAATATTATAGAAACTAAACCGAAATCCAATAAAAAGGAAAAGGAAAAGAGCGGCATTAAGCCAACGCCTCTGATTGTCACTCACTCGAATGTTATTCCGGAAACGGAAGCCTCCCAGATAGAATCCCACAATATAAGCCTCTCGAACTCGCCCATCGAAACCCTGTTGAATACCCCCGAATATGATCTACTCTCCCGCCAACCGGAGCAGTTTGCCGAGGAGACTTATCGGGTGGTTAACTTCAAATCGAAGAACGAAGCTGATCGGCAAAGGGTCTATCCGTCCAAGAAGGAACCCATTCACGGCTACCAAACCAGATCGAGTGAGTTCCGGAGCATTGTGACGGCCACCAAGGATACGGGTAAATTCTCCAAGGTCTCTCAGGTGCATCCACATTCGAGTTCAGAGAAGAAGAACAAACCGCGACAGACGCGTATAAACAAGCCCGCCGGAGCCTCGATTCAGCCGAGTAAAACTCTGAGAGATTCCACTTTGCAAACGCAGGCGGCCAGTAAGCCGCCGCGCAAAAGCCAGCAAAGTCGGGGAGGATCAAGCACCAGGAAGTCATCGCGCCCCAAGGGGAAAAGGTTAGTTTGTTTCAATATTGTCATTTATTTTTCAAGTGCATGGGAGTACTAGTTTCGGAGATAAAACCTTGGGATTAACCCTTCGCTTTTCTTGATTTAGGATTGTTTTTAAAGATAGAATCAGCAATCTATTTACTAACTTCTCGTTTCTTGTATTACATAAACGTTTGTTTCTATTTTAAAACAGTTTTCTTTGTATTACATAAACGTTTCTTTGCTGTATTTTAGGAGGAACAAGCATACCCAAAGTTCTAAATTGGTAATAACTCCATCGGTAACAGAAACTACTACCTCTCGTCCCTCATTTCGGACGAAAGCAAATACTGTACAGGAAGAACCCGTATCTGTTGTAAGCCCCAACTCATTTAAGCTAAATCGGCGCCCAGGTCGATGGCAATACAAGTCCTCACCGAAGCCCAAAGTTAACATTAGGAAGAACGCAAGCCCCAATGTGGCCAGTCCCATTCAAAATGATACAGCGCCGTCGTCCCTCGATGATATTCCCTTGGAAATCATTACAAATCAGGCTCTAAACAATGGACGAGATTTGGAGGCATCTGGCTCGCAGAATGGTCCTGTTGCGAATAACAATAACGATGATCCTAACTCGAAATTCTTTGTACAAACCTTGAATGTGGAAATTTCGACACCACAACCATTCATTGACACCTACTATGAAATAGCGACAATTAAGAGTCCGTTTATATTTCAGGTAATTTAGTTCCTGGATCCGAGAATCCCCCAATAACACAATCTAATTTAATTCCAGGCCGGAGTCGTTAAGAAAACTCGCTTTTTAACCGTAACGTCAACCATTGAGAAGGTAATTCAGGAAGAGCACACAAAGGAATACTCCGAGGACGATGGACCGCTGACGGAGAATATTTTAGAGGCTACTTCCAGCGTCGATGACAAGACCCTGTCGGGAAGTATCACGACATTAAAGCCCATTTATTTGGGAGAGGACACGGAAACTCCCAGTCTGGAGACTATAACTGAATCCTTTTCCATAACTCACATCAAACTGAAGACGCAAATTCTGCCCATTGTTTATGAGAAGAGAAACGAAACAATTCAGGTTACTTTGGTTCAGACCTATGATTACACCAGCCTCATAACCGTAACACAGACAATATCCCCGCTGAGCGAGGACTTTAGTCCTTCGAAGAACTTCAAGGACTTTGAGGGAAGCCTGGACGAGGCGGGATCAGAAATAAACCTAGACCTGGAGTTTGGTGATGAGGATAATACCGGAAAGTTCGATGCGAAAATTAAGCCCAAACACAAGGTCGAGGTTAAGAGTAATCTGACCATCCCACTGATCCCAGAAACTGTAAACCTGAACCTGCCCGAGACTCAAGTGAACAACTTTATAACGTCAACGCGTCCCGTCATAAAACAGGAGACCATCTGGGAGTCGCATGTGGTGCCCCTAGTTAGAGGAACCGAGACCATCCTGAGGACGCTTTCAAAGTCTGTTGGCGTTGTTGAAAAAACCGAATACGTTACGGACATAACCTCCATTACCATGCCCTCATCGCAATACCCCTTCTCGATCAATCCATTCTACAACCCATTATTGCCCATCCCCCAGCAGCAGTTCATTACATCCACTGAAGTCCAGCAATCGATGGTAACCGCCACTAGCTCCAAGGTCTTGAAGCTTACGTTTGGTGCAAGAACGGCCTATACCACCATATTCTCCACCTCCGTGGTTCCAACAGCAGTTACGAAATTGATAACTGCCACTATTCCCGGCCAGCCGCCCGTGGGAGCATTCCCGAACTACTATCCGCCACCATATCCTCCTTACGGCTACGTTGGCTAATTCTTAGATCCATCTATATAAGCGCGAGCACCTAAAACCCATTACTTCAATTGTTATAATTAGAAATTCTGTATTATAATTAAGTTCATGTGCAAATATCGAAAGGCGGTGATACAAAAGAACAATAGATTTTATTAGATTGTATATGGACTTTGTCGCAAAAGTTGTAAATGTAAATAAATAAATTAAGTCTAAATTGTAAGATTTTAACGAATTTTTTGGATTAATTAATAAGAAAAAAAAAAGGTTGTAGTTTGGCTTAGCTGATCAGTAAATAAATTTTTTGGACTTTTTAATTCCCGGACAAGAAAACTTGATTTATTTATAGCTTTACTTTATGGCTACTAATAGTAACAGAAAGCTAAAAAATACATTTACATTTTTAAATGTAAAAAAAATAGCTACAGCTATTTTCTTATTTTATTTTAGCTATTTATGTTTTTCGTTCGTTTCCATCGCTCCAAACGAGAGGGATTTTGTCTTGACATTTTATTATTCAAAAAAGCGTTTGCAATAGCTATTGCGATAGTGTAATCGATAGTGCCGGCCAACTTTATCGACAGTGGCATCGATGTTGTGACAGCTCTAGTAAACAGGAGAAAATAAAAAAAATTATATTTGTCAATGCGATTAAGTGTACGTAATTTCCATGTTATTTGTATAGTTTGCCGGTGTTGGAGAGTCAGTGATGTGTATTCGTTCAAAAAATCAATAAGATACTAATTCTGCATGCGTAACGTGAACTACTTAATCGGTTTTGTCTGAAACCCGAGTTGTGTGCATGTGTTTGTGTCCGTGTGTATTTTTATGCACATGCAATTTTATGCTCTTAACCAAAATTTGCAAATTAATTTAACTCCTTGTGCCTTATTCTATTTGCTTGCCTTTGCCTTATTGTTATTGTGACATTTAGCGTATTCTGGGAATTGAACCGACTAGCATACTGTTTGCACATACATACATACGAATGTTGGCACATTTTCGCGGTGAAACAAGACACAGCAACGCTAAAATCGTGGTGATCTTTAATTTCGGCGCTTGGTAAATATGCAATGCGTCTTTACGTGTGTACAACTCAGGGCCAAGTCAACATACAGGCAACCTTTCACGTCAAGACAGCATTTCAGAGTGATCACGTTTATGTTTTCTTGAGATAACCACATCCTTGGATGATAAGCTTGCTCTCAGACCAAAGCACATGCTAATAAAATACTTTACAGCCTCTGCCGAGCCCCAAAAGCATGTTCTTACTATCTTTTTTATAGACCCCTCCCCCCCATTACATAAACGCACGCACAATCTATCTGTTTGTTTATTAAACAATTTATGGACTGTCTTCTCTCTCTCAGCTGATAACCATAAGATAACTCGTTAATCTTTCCATCACAGATTCCGCCTGTTGTATTTCACAATGTCGGTGCATTACAAATTTAAAAGTACCCTCAACTTTGATACCATCACGTTCGACGGCCTGCACATTTCGGTGGCCGACTTGAAGCGCGAGATTGTGCAGCAGAAGCGATTGGGTAAAATAATTGACTTTGATCTTCAGATCACAAATGCGCAAAGCAAAGAAGGTTAGTTTGTGAGAACAATCAAGATTGTTGCCTTATAACATGTATATTAACCCCTTAGAATACAAGGATGATGGTGTGCTTATACCCAAAAATACCACGCTAATTATTTCGCGAATACCCATTGCACATCCCGCCAAGAAGGGCTGGGAGCCAGCAGCGGCAGCCGCAGACAATGCCTTTCCAGCGGCCACCAGCAAGCAGGATGCCTTCAACATGGATCTGTCCAAGATGCAGGGCAGCGAAGAGGACAAAATCCAGGCCATGATGATGCAAAGTACCGTGGACTATGACCCCAAGACGTAAGTGTTTGGTTTTAGCCATGATAATTACTTATATTGTATGCATATTTCTCGCAGTTACCATCGCATCAAGGGTCAATCGCAGGTGGGAGAAGTTCCTGCCTCTTATCGGTGCAACAAGTGCAAGAAGAGTGGCCATTGGATTAAAAACTGTCCCTTTATACTGGGCAAGGATCAGGTGGAGGTTAAGCGAAATACCGGCATACCGAGATCATTTCGCGACAAACAGGATGCAGCCGAAAGTGAGACGGCAAATTTTGTATTGCCGGCAGAGCAAAATCAAGAGATACCCGAGGATTTGATATGCGGCATTTGCCGTGACATTTTCGTGGATGCCGTCATGATACCCTGCTGCGGCAGTTCCTTTTGCGACGACTGTAAGTTGTGATCGGATGATCGAAGGATAAGCTTTTGCTTACTCAATGTTTCACTTGTAGGTGTGCGCACCTCGCTGCTGGAATCGGAGGACAGCGAGTGTCCGGACTGCAAGGAGAAGAACTGCTCTCCTGGCTCCTTGATTCCCAATCGGTTTCTCAGGAATTCGGTGAATGCCTTTAAAAACGAAACGGGTTACAAAATAAATGCGGTCAAGTCGGGTAAGGCTTGCAGCAAATCTTTGAAAGAAATAAAATAATTCATTATTTTCTCATTAGTTAATAAAAACGAGGAAAAGCCTGTTGTGGAAAAGAAGGAAGTTGAGGAAAAGCCAGCAGTAATAGAGGAGAAAACCGAGCCGGAAAAGCCTGAAAAAACTGAAGAGCCAACAGAGGAAACTGAAACCAATGGCAAAAAGGCACCGAAATCGGAATCTCCAGAGCCGCAGCCGCAGGCGCCGCCCAAAACCGTTGAGTCCTCGTCGTCGTCCTCGTTGGCGGCGGCACAAAAGGAAAAGGATAAATATGATTCGGATTATGAAGACAATATAACCATAACAATGCCCCAGGCGGCTGCTGCCTCCGATGCCACTGCAATCTCATCCAGAAAGGTGCGGCATCTAGTTTTATGCTCACTTAATAAGTGCTCCCTTAACCATATTCTCTCTATAATAACAGTCGTCGCCGGGTTATGTCCATAGGACCAGTGAATCATCTTCGCATCGTCGCGAATCGGATCGCAAGTCCGGCTATGAGCATAAACACCACCGTCCATCGTCCAGATCGGAGCGAGACCGAGAGCGAGAGCGGGAACGAGACAGGGACCGCGACCGGGAGCCGGGCAAGGGTGAACGAAGCCTTCTGCCCACGCCCATTGGCACGCTGCCCAGCTATCAGGGGCATATGATGGGCAGCGAGCAGGAGGATGCTCGCCGATCGGGCGCATATAAGCCGCCGTATATGCAAATGCAGCGGGGTCCGCCGGTGCCCATGCACATGATGCCCATGCATATGCCGGCCTACAACAACGGGTACAACAGCATGGGACAGAGGCCGCCCCTCAGGTAGGTTTCACATTCGATCCCCGTCCCCCACCCGATGGAGCCGTAGACGCCGCCATCGCCACGCAGCCGATCTCATATTTTTAAGTTGCAAAACAGACACAAACGCTTAGTTAAGAGTACTTTAAGCTTTGCGCTGTGAAGCCTCCTTGTTGACTATTTTAATTTAATTTGGAATATTTTTCATTAAAAAATATTGCTTAAAAGTGGAAAGAACAAACAGTTAGGCTCTTTGGATTGTAATAAGCTTCTTACAAACTTGCAGCTACGTGCCGTACCAGAACCAGCCGCCCGTGCACCCCATGCGCACACCGTACGGCTCCTCAGGCGGAGCCATGAACATGAACATGTCATCGCAACCCTTTCAGTCACCCAATTTAGCGTCGATATACCAAGGTGTGGCCGCCAAGGTGGGCTCCGGGTGAGTGTTGTTTGGTCAAACAAACTGACAAACTGGTTCATACGAATCCAAATGCAAATACAAACCAAAAAAAACTTTACAGACTAATTGACGATCCCCTGGAGGCCTTCAATCGCATCATGAAGGAGAAGGAGCGCAAGAAGGTGGATAGGTTTCGGAGCACAGATCACCATCACAGGTCGAGGTCACCGGACAGGCAGAGGCATCGCTTCAAGTCGCCGGTGTACGAGAAGGATTCGCCCAGGGATAATCACAAGGACAAGAGGCCTAGGTCGCGGGAGAGAAAGCGGGAATATAGCTATGAACGGAATACGAGACATCCGCGCTCTAGTCGCCAGCCCCTAGATGGCTCCAAGTCACCAGGTGGTCGCATTAAAAGGTGGGTTTACTCTACCCAAACCCCTAGCTATCTGTAATCTTCTTTTGAATATATATTTTTTTAACAGGTCTGGTCATCGTCGCTCGTCATCGCCCAAGCAGGCCTACAAACCGGACTACAGGGGGAAACCAGCACAGTACAGCATGCCCTTTGCACCGAAACCAGTGGATGCAGTGGAGCCACCGCCGCCTGGCTTTGAGTCCTTGCAGTTGACAAACGATGAGGGCGATGGATACAACAGACACAAACAGGTGGCGGCTCCTGGCTCAGAGCCAGCGCATGGCGGCAAGGAGCACCACCACAGCAGGAGCAGCAAGAGAAGCGAGGAGAGGGCCAGACACGACGATGAGTTGCCGCGTAAGAGGCATCGGTCACGCAGCCAGAGCAAGGATCATCCGAAACCAATGGACAGCAGCTACCGAAGCCTGACGCCACCCGTCAAGATCACAACCCCGAAAATGATGGCTGCTGCTGCTGCTGCTGGCCAGTTCCGTGAGCGTGATTATTCACCGAAAACGCCCGAAAGAAGGAACCACGTTGATGAGTACTTGCCCACAAAGGCTATGGCGCCGGGCACCGAGGACGTGGAAATGATGGGACAGCAGACTTTGGGTAAGGAGAACAAGGCCAAGAGTCCCCCCCAGCAGTCGTCCAAGGAGCGCAAGAAGAAGAAGAAGGACAAGGCAGAGCGCAAGAAGAGCAAGAAGGACAAGAGGGCCGCCAAGAAGGAGAAGCTGGAGCAGCGGCAGAAGAAGAGTTCCTCACTGAATCGTTCCGATTCTGACATTAACAACAGCCTGCTGCTGAACAACGAGACAGACTACAAGATGCTGGCCAGTCCAGCCTTTGAAATCGAAGCGGATCCCGGCCGCAGCGCCACGGAACTTCTTAATTCGGACAAGAGTCATGCCTACATAGACATTGATGCCTGCAAGAAGGACGAGAAGGAGGGACGCAGCGAGTCTGTCAATCTATCCAAATGGGAACTGGACGAATCCAACTTGAATCTAGACTCCGATTCCGTCGCCGCCGCCAAGAAGTCTGCTGCAAATCCCGACGACGACCACTCGGAGATAACCTCGGACGTGCTCCGCAAGGCGGAGAATGCAATCTTTGCCAAGGCCATCAACGCCATTCGGCCCGTCGAGTTCCAGGTGATCATTAACTCCAAGGGCAGCAGCAAGGACCGCTCTGTGGCGATCAGGAATGACAAGGAGCGATCGCCCACGCCGCCGAAGCGCACCACCACAACCAGCAGCAGCAGCAGCAAGTCGGTGAAGGAAAGACTGGGCATTAAAGTGGTGCGAAGTCCAACGCCAGACAGGAACAAGTCCAGGCGACGCCCGGAGGCTGGAAAGAGCTCGGATGAGGGCAGATCTGGTCGCCACGACAACAGCCGGCGAAGGGAGAACAAGTCCCGGGACAGGGACAGGGAGAGAGACAGGGCCCGGTCCGCGCAGGGCAGGCGGCATTCGCCCGAAAATGACAAGCAGCACCGGCGGCATTCGCCCGAAAACGATAAGCATCGGCGCCCGTATAATAAAGATCGTTCCGACACCAAACTCGCCAAACATGATCAAATCAATAGTAGCGATGACCTGGACCGCAGGGGGTCCACCAGGGATGGTGGCAGGAACTCCAAGTCGAATGAGGGTCGAATGGTGTCATCGGTGGCAGCCGTAAAGACAAGTCGTCCCCACAATCCATTTAGGAATAACGTCGAGACCAGTTTAGTTGTAAAATATGATAATACGATACAGAAGGGTGGCAATGGTGGAGGTGGTGCCTCCGATGACAGCATTGATCAGCGAAAGCAAAAGGATAAAAAACAAAAGAAAAACACGAAATATTCATCAACTGAATCGCTGCGAGGCGACAGACAGCGCAAGGATTTGAAGAGCAAAAAGAAGAGCAAGATGTTGAAAAAGAAGAAGAAATCAAAGAAGTAGAATTACGACGCTAGGACTTAAACGGAATAAGAATTATAAATATGAACTATATATTGGAGATTTCTGTGTACAAATCAAAGATTTTTAATGTATGTATCCAAAAAATCATGCAACTAAGTATAAAAACAATAAAATTAAAACAGAACTACTCAAGGAATCGAAGAGATAAAGAGAGAGAGAGAGGATTTAGCATTTTCATTTATGTATTCGTATTTCGTATTCGAGAAATTAAATATTTGTTTATTACAAACAGTATTATGTTTAAAAAATCGATTAATTACAAATATGCGTTGAGATTTATGACTGATTCTAATCGTTATTGCTTGAGCCGTCCATAAAGGACGATGCCATGGGACTGGGCGTTCTAGAGATTATGTTGTCGTTGCCATAGTCATCCGAGTTTCCATCAACTGAAAGCAAACAACAAGAGATTAGAGATGTTTGAAAATGTACCAAGTGCACACACTTGCCTTGTTCCAGAAAATTAGATTTCCTGCTTTGGGGTATGGAGCTCAGTGAATGTATTATCGGACTGCAGGCCTGCTGATCGGCTGTTTCGAGAGTAGTGGGTAGATCCAAGAGTCGTTGGTTCTGAATGCCATCGCCCGGCCCCATATGCGAGATGTGATTGAAATTGGTTGGCGCCGATATCATCTTGGATCTACGATCGCTGTAAGAGGAGGATGTTGTAATCAAGTTGATTTTCTATATAATATTTGTGAATAAAAGACTTAATGGATAGCCTTACCTTTTGATGGTTTTGTTAATCTCACGAATGGAAAATCTCCGCTTGATGTTCGGCATTCCCTTCCGATTTCCCTCACGATATTGCAAAAGGCCCTCTGTAAAGGAAATATTAAATTTCTCACACTTTTCATTAAGCCAAAGCACTTACTTGTGTGAATATTGGACAGATAAACAATCAGGGGCGTGTCATTGACCGAAGACAAGACCACGTTGCCCAGATTGTTCAAAGGAAGAGATTGCTTCAGACCAATCGACTGCACCCACTCGGCGGTCTGTGTGTTGAAGATATCCAGATGCGTGTCCGAGAAAACCAGCAAATGGCCATCACAAAAGGCTAAGCAACATTAAAGCACATAATATATAATATATAAATAACAAATAATATATATAATAATATAAAAACTCACTGATATACGTGGGAAAGGCTGGATACATGATCTCTCTATCCCGCGACTTGCGCCCCTGCAAGTCCACGTATATGGCCAGAGTTTGGAACACCAGCAGGTACTCGCCAAAGTTGCCACCGCTGGGGCACAGAATTTCAATCACTCGCACCGCATCCACGCCAGAGTAGTTCAAAAATGCACATAGCTGGTTCTCCGGATGAACCAAGGCTGTAATTCAGAAATATTAAAGACAGATTCTACATACAACTTCCCATCAACACTTACACATCGCAGTGGCCTCGCCACGCAGAAAATAGGCAGTAAATCCACTCTGATGGGCCACAACTAGTCGCATATCGGATAATATTTGCAGATGCTGGGCCATGTAGCCAATGGTGAATTCGCAAGTCTTTTGGTGTCTTGTGCGCGTTCGATTGATTTCGTAAACAACAATCTGGGTGTGATTATTGGGGCGCTTCAGCGCAATGATGAACGAATAGACAATGTTGGGGAAGCGACGAATTATGCCAGTGCAAGCCGATATGCAGTTCTTTGACTCAATCACTTTGATCCACTCGACATCACTAGCCTCTAATGCTCTAATGGGCAGCAGGCGCAGGTTGCGCTGTTTGCCGCAAAGAATAACCAAAATCTGCTCCTCCTCGATGTACCATAGCTGCAATATCTTTTTGCTCTCACCAATACGAGCGATTTCTGCGAAGGAATTCGATGTTGTAATTAAATTTAAAGAGTTTAGCGTGTGCCTACATACCGTACTGATCTAAATTAATGTAAAACAGGCCGTCCTCCGTTCCCAGTAGTATTTGATTTGGATAAATGATGACGGAACACAAGGCGTTGCGTATAAGCGACAGGGTATTGTCCAGTATCTCGTTTACTTTAAATATAGCTGTATTTGGTAAGCTGTTACGTTTCAATATTCGATGCAGTTCGCCCAGGGCTATGACCCACTTGGACTTTTCAGATTCGTTGTCGGCCAGCATCAGGGTGTTCAGCGAGAGGCCGCCATCAATAAGGGCGGTTTTTATCTAAAGTTTGAGAGGGATTTTTATCATAAAACTGTCATTAATCCGGTTATCAATAAACTTACTTTGAAAATACATGGCACATCTTTTTTGGCGGCATGAATGACATCACTCTCCCGCACACTGCCCACGGAGAACTCGGGATCCCGCATATCCAACACCTGGGACACACTCACACTGGGCAAGGCGCACCTGTCGGGGGATATGTCGTAGAGGAACAACTTGAAGTCGCAAACGACCACAAACTGGCGTATCCAGCCGCGCTTTATCACACCCGATTTCGGCACCTTCACATAGCCCTCGTAGGCCGTGCCAATGCCCCGGGTGGGATCAATGCCGAGCGGCCGCTTGGTCTGATCCATGGGAACGGGACAGGTGGTGGGCACCTTCTGGCAACAGATTGTGTGACAGGCAAAGCCGCAGATCTCGCAGACAACTCCCTGGCGCGTCAGTCCCACCATCAGCGAGGTGCAGTGATTGCATTTGGTGGGGCTGCTGAATGTGCGCACCAAGAACTGGTGAATCGCCTTCTTTTGCGACTCCTTCACCATCAGATCGCTCTCTTCTCGGGACAAATCGCTGACCGACACCACGTCCTTCATGGAGGCGGTGTCCTTGTGGCTTTTGCCAGCATACTTGGGCTCGTAGTTGAAGAGCATGCCCGACGAGTTGCCGCCGGACTGGAAGATAAAATTATCGCCACCGGATTCGTTGCCAAAGCTCTCGGCTGAATCGATGATTATCTCCGAGGAGGTCTTCGACATGTCGCGAAAGAAGGCGCTGCTGAGGCCGTGGTGCGTGGACTTGTTCAGGAAGGACTCCGAGTACTCGAGGCCGCCCTTCTGCAGGTCGCGCAGCTCGGTCTCTTTTTTCTGAAAGTCGTGGAGAATGGAATCGTAGCGCTTCTTGTAGTCGCGCACCTCCTTCTGCGTGGATATCAAATCGGAACGGGTTTTG
This sequence comes from Drosophila orosa, assembly GCA_018904745.1. Taxonomy (NCBI): domain Eukaryota; kingdom Metazoa; phylum Arthropoda; class Insecta; order Diptera; family Drosophilidae; genus Drosophila; species Drosophila orosa. Next base: position 13,673 of record JAEIIH010024135.1, read on the forward strand.
CTCAGCTCGTCCGATATCATGGCCTTGGCCTGGATCTCACGCTGCAGGGCGCTCTGCAGGTTGAGCAGCTCCATCTTGTCCAGCTTCTGGGAGCGTCGGTTGCGCCAGTTCTTATTGTCCACGCCGTTGTTGTTGAAGGTGCCCACATGCTTCAGATACTCCAGCTCCTCGGTCATCTTTGTGGCCAGCGCCTGCAAGTAGCCTCGGGCATCCTTCTCATCGGATACCCATTGTATGATCTCTGCCATTTGGCGCTCCCACTGATTGATCGCCTCCCGCTTCATGCGCAGCTCCTTGAAGATCTCGTCGTCCTCGGCCTGCAGCTCCTTCAGGCTCTTCGCCTTCAGGCTGACCTCTGAGCTCAGCCGTTGCTTCTCCTCGAACCACGACGACTTCTCCAGGTCGTGCTGCTTCTTCAATTCCAACAGCGTCTCGGCCGAGTCGGTAATCGACTCCATTTGGCTGTACTTCAGCCTGTCCTGTGTCTGCTGCAACTCCTTGGCCAGCTCCAGGTTGGAGTTCTCAATCTCGCCCAGCTGTTCGCGCATCGCTTCCATCTCCAGGTTGTGACGCGTCTGCTGGTGGCTCAGCTTCTCCGAGAACTGCAGTTCCAGTCTTTCGATCTCGTACGACGACATGTCCGAGGAGATGCTCAGGGGAAGGTTCGATGTCTCCACGCTGGAAGAGCCTTTGCGCAGCTCCAGCTGCAGTTGGCGGCAGCATTCCTCGGCATGCTCCCGCAGCTTCTTTTCCTTGGACGCCTCAATGACGGCGTCCTCAATGTGCAGCTCCAGCTCCCGCCGCGTCTTGTCCGACTTCCGTAGTTCGTTGCGCAGGCTGTCATTCTTCTGAATGGCCCCGTCCAGCTCCTCCTCCTTGTCCCTGACTTGGCGCGAGAGCTTCTGCTTTTGATTGCGCAACTCCGAGAGTTTCTCCGTCACCTCCGAGTACTCCATCATGGCGATATTTCGTTGCGAAATGGCGTCCTGCAGCTCCGCTTCTTGGGTCTTGAGCCTGTCGAAAATCTCACCGTGTTGCTTCGTCAATTCAATCTTCTCCTGCTTGAAGGCCGCCAGCTGCTCGTTGAGCGCCTTGACCTGTTTCTCCTGCACGGCGAGGTCGACCACAGAGGCCTCTGCAGCTGTTTGCTGCGGACTACTAATGGTGTCCAGGGTATCATCGCCGAAGCCCGAGCTCTGTTGGTTCGTCTTCTTCGTGGAGTCCAGCGTGGAGCCGCTGCTGCTGCCGCTCAGTGAGAAGGTGAAGCCGATGAAGGGCAAGTGGAAGCCAGAGAAGGCGGGATTGGCAGAGGGAGGCATCGAGTCGGTTAACCGCACGTCATTGTCGTCCACATCAAAGTTGGAAGTGTCCGTGGGACTGGAAACTTCCGGCACATATGGCGCTGGCCCCAGCCTTATGTTCTTCCAGTCGATGCCCACGAACCACGGGTGGTCCATAAAGTCCTGGATGCCATTCTGGCCGAGCCGATTCTCGGGTATGCAAATCAGTTTGCTCAGCAAATCCTGCGACGTCTCGGAGATCTTGTAATTGATGGTCTCCTGCGACGGCAGGTTGAAGCAGTTCTGGTGATTCATTATCTTGCCATATGTCTCCACCAGGCTCTCCGCGTAGAACGGCGTCTCGCCATACAGCATTTCGTACATGCACACGCCCAGCGACCACCAGTCGCACTCCGTGCCATAGCGCCCCTTGCCATCCTCCATGGCCCGCAGTATTTCCGGGGAAATGTAGTCGGGGGTGCCCACCGCCACATTGGATTGAACTGTGCCATCTTTGTCCAGTCGCAGGCAAGAGCCAAAGTCCGCCAGCCGCACATGTCCGCGCTTATCGAGCAAAACATTGTCCGGCTTGATGTCCCGGTGAACGTACTTGATCTGGTGAATACTGTTGATGGCCAGAATCATCTCGGTGATGTAGAACTTGGCCATATCCTCGGGCAGCTTGTCCTCGAACTTGCTGAGCAGCGTCAGAAGGTCGCCGCCGCAGTAATAGTCCATGACGAGATACTAAAGTGTAAGCAAGTCTCATTTACAAAAGATTAAAGGGATATTTTAAAGTTAATTGTGCTCACCAAGTTGATGTTGTCCTGAAAGGCATAGTGCAGGTTGGTGATCCACTGGCGATCGCCAAACACCAAGACATCCCGTTCCTCGCGAAAGCAGGCGGTCTCGGCCCTCTTGAGCATCTCCCACTTGTTCAGAATCTTCATGGCATACACCTTCTCCGTGGATATCATCTGCACCACGCACACCTCCCCAAAGGCACCGCGCCCGATGATTTTCAGTATGTCAAAGTCATCGCGGCCAAGTCGTAGCTTTCGCACAATGTGCACAAAAGGCTTGGCTGTTTCGAGTAAATAATGATTGGTAAATAGTAAACCAATAAAGTTTAGATAATTACACGTACACAGTTTGAGAAAATCCGAGACGCCCTTCTCCCTGCGCAGGGAAGAGTTGCTGCACTCGTCATAGAGGACGATGAAGGTGTCCAGCAGGTAATCCAACGAAAACTGATGCCCTTCCGTGTCCTCGCCGAATTCGGAGGCCCATTTCTGGTCGCTCGATGTGTCGCTTAGGATGTACTTGAGAAATGTGAGCCTTTTCTTGCAGCTGCCCGTGGTTATATCTGTATATTAATATTAATAATAATATTACCATTAAGAGGGGCTATTTATGTAAGTTATCCTAGAGTATTTTTAGGTAACAGCTAATTACACGCTCAAACTTAACCCTTGTTTGATAAGGCCATGTCCTCTGTGCTCTAAAAACCTAGTTAACAGAACGACAAATGTTGGTTGGCATTAAAACTGCACACACAAGCCCCAAAAACAATGCCGCACCCAACGCCGTCGTCGTAATCACCTGGCTCCTTCCACTTCCAACTCAAAATGTGGCTCGGGGGGGTAAAAATTCAGCTTAAACGGGGAGGCTATCATGGGGACCGGACCGAAACGCCATCGTCGTCGTCGTCGCCCCTCTGTGTCTTTGTGCTTTACAATGCAAGTGTGCAAACCCCACTGACTGGCCTTAAAAGGCCTAAAAGGCCTGAAAACGAAGCCCTTTTCTTTTATAATAGTTTTCAACTTTCAACACGGAAACTCATTCATCATATATGTACACCCACACACACACACACTAGTCCCGTTTTTCTTATTGGAAATCAGTATTTACAATTCATATTCGGCCAAATCAGACCAATTTCGATTTTTCAAATATATGTATGCGGGGCATTTACATACATATGCACGGCGCCGCCGACCCCCCGTGCAGGAGTATATTAAATATAAAACAAGTACATACAAACACGTCTAAGCGTATGTACTTGTATGTATGTTTGTTTGTTCTTCCGCACAGATATAAATAAATAATTGTTTATATGGGTATATGTATGTATATTTCTGGACAAGTGTGCGAAAAAAAATAACAAATGCGTCAACAAACAAGAAACGGGCGCTTCGATGGCCGAATTGCGGTGACAACGAACTTTAAAAATTACCACTGAATTCGGAAGATTCGTATTCCATTGTATTATTTATTATTATATTCGGATTAAATCATTTTTATCCACAAAACACAAAACGCCGAACTTGGTGATGGCATTAAAGTTATTATCGTAGCGATCGATGTTTTCGAAAGGACGATACATCGATTCTTTTTTTTTAAATAGGTGAACGATGCCAGAGTTTTCGGTTTTCTGAGATGGAACACCACATAGTGATTGGAAAACTCAAACAAGGCTGGTTAAGGGCTTAAAACAGCTCATTAAGTCCCATGATAGGGCATTGCTAGACATTTGTTGGTTTATAGAGACAAAACACATCAATTATAACAATTTTGAAAGAGTAGACAAATTGGAAAATTATGTTTTATGTGATATTTTTTTTTATACTTGTCAAAAACTTGCCCACGCTTAGTAATATTCCTAATAAAGCCCCAACAAGCTGAAATTATAAATTAAAACATTTAATTTCCTCTGTTTCATTTCGATATTCCTAAATACAACACGCGCCGATACTATCGATTACATAGATTTTTTCCCATCTCAAAGCAAAGCCTTTTAATACTCAATAGCGATCAAACTTCATTGCAAAATTAACAATTGTTATTGTTTTCAAGACATTAAGTGTCCCGCAGACGCGCGCAGCGTGAAACTGCTAATGAGTAGTGTGTTTATATTCGCAATTTTGAATATATTGGCTCTTACTTTCGCGACTACTTGAATAATAAATGTATGTACATACAAGCGTGCATACGCTTGCTATATGTATCTAAATATGTGTGTATGTGTTTGCGCAGTGTTAGCAGAATAGTTTGGTACATAAAAATGGGCGATAGTTGTGCGTAAACGACCCGGATTGATGAAAATTAGTGTTTTTGTGTCGGCATTTGATGTATTTCAGTGTTTTCTACGCTCTTACGGTGCACACAAGTTGAAATTTGAGGCGTTCGACCGGAGAGTGCAAACTCAACTGAAGCGTGAGCAAATTTTCATCGCCTGCTAAATGCATTTGTGTATTTCTCCGATACATAATATCAAGCGGGCCAAGATACTTTCATCATGAGATTCAGATACAATGCATCTATGGGATGCATTCTTATAGCTTGAAAATGAGTGCAAATATTTGGATCTTGACGCTATTATTTTGCTTATAATGTCACAGCAATAATTAATAATGTTTTGTTGATGTAAATTAAACAACTTTCAGTAAGACATGATGAGGGAGTCGGCTCATGAGATAAACATGGACACGTGGAAGCAGTGGATCCTGGAGGCCATCTCGAAAATCCGGTCCCAGAAGCAGAGGCCCTCCGTGCAGCGAATTTGCCAAGCGATCGGCACACACCACAAGTTCCACGAGGACATTGTGGCCGAGAAGCTGGAGAAGGCCGTCGAGTCGGGGGCTGTGATCAAGGTGTACAACAAGGGCCTGCACTCGTACAAGGCGCCGATGGCCAAGCGACGCGTCAAGGTGGACAAGAACACCAATCTGTACAAGCTGGTGGCCAAGGCGGTGCACGATCTGGGCGAGTGCGAGGGCTCCACCATCAAGAGTATTGAGAACTACATCCAGAAGTTCAACTGCATCGACCTCTCGCCCAACGTTGACTTCAAGGCGGTGATTAAGACGTCCATCAAGAAGGCCGTCGACGCTGGCTTTCTCATCCAAGAGGGCAAGCTCTACAAGAAGGGCAAGTCCCTGACAACGCCGCGGAAATGTGCCCCGCCCTCGGATGTGGTCATCAAGGGCGAGGAGAGTTGCACCCATTGCTCTGGCAATGCGCAGAAGAACCTCAACGGCATACCCGAGCCGCTCAGCTCGTGCAAACAGTGCGGCATTTCGCTGCACACCACCTGCGCCAATATCGCGGGCCGCTGCAAGTCGCAATCCTATGTGCTGCTCTACATGCTCGTCACCAAGGGCACCAACTGGGATTGCCAGAATTGCGCCGATTGCGCCGTCTGCAAGACGCGCAACCGTGGACCCTGCCTGCTGCAATGCTTCGTCTGCAAGGATCACTTTCACTTGACGTGCCTCGACACGATACCGGACAAGAAGCCCAAGCATCCCTACAGGTGATACATCTATCTTTCTTCCTTTACTCTGTATTAATTACCTTGTTTCTTGGCAGGTGTAAGACGTGCTCCAAGCAAAGCATAGACAATCCCAAGTTGCTTAAAAGAGACAACAATTCAAGGATCAAAATGGAGCTTGGCAACGAGAGGTAGGTTTTTAGTTAAACTCTTCAAGTAAACACTAAAATGTAACCTTTCAGGATGACTTCCTCCTCGGATAGGTATTCCCAGAATAAGCGGCAGATCGTTAAGAAGGAAGGCAACTCGGATAGTCCGTCCACGTCAAGGCTATGCGTTTACAATGACGGCGGCAATGGGCAGAGGAGAAAAATGGCCGCTGGTTTGAACTCGAAGAAGTTGAATCACAGCGAAGATCAGTTCGAGTTCCCGGGCAAGCAGAAGAGGTCACAAATCGTACAGGGAGGCTACTTGGCCAGCCACGAGACGCGCAAGCGCACCTTCTCCGACCTATCCTCCTCGAGTTCGTCCAGCGACAGCGAAGACGACGACGATGATGACGACGAGCGGAACAACAGGGGCTGCGATGACAACGATCAGGACGAGAGCACCTCCTCCGACTCGTGCACGTCGTCCAGCTCGGACTCGGACTCCAGCGAGAGTTCCAGCGACAGCTCGGAGTGCGACGACGAGAACGACGAGGAGGAGGACTACGACACCGATCGCAGCACGCTCAAGGGTAAAATGTTTGAGAACGAGAAGCAGAGCTGCGCCAAGCTGAATGCCAACAATGCAGGCCTCAGTTCGCCGGACAGCAATGATGCAACGGCCGGCGGTGAGAACAATTGGGGCTTTGCGGCTGTGGTGGCCAAGAATCCCATAGATATATTTGTGAAATCCAAGAACAATAGCAACAATGCCAAAGGCATTGGCTTTGCCAGCTCCCCGGCACATAATCGGAGTCAAAGAGGCACTCAGGCAGCGGCGGCTCCTCCTAATCCCACAGCCGCAGCCACTGGCATGTCCATAAAGCACCGACAAGGTGCCACCAACAATGGGCAAAAGAGGAAGATTGTGCCCCTAAAGAGTATGCCTTTGGAGGCGGGCAAGTCGTACGAGAAGGGCGACGAAGATGACATTCCATATCTTACCGAGGAGACGGTAATGAAAGTGCAACTGCTGGAGGAGATCGAACGGAGCAGGGAGTCCAAGAGCGAGGCCGATGCTGAAAAGCAGCCCGAAAGCCCCAACGACGAGGATTTAATTGCGAAGCGAGCCAATCCCTTTGAGAATCAACCGCTGCCGCCCGGCGTAACTGCCACGGATGTGGAACTCTACCAGGAGGTTCTGCACAAGGCAGTGGTTCAGATGTCCAACAATCACATCGAGAAACTGGCTGACGATGTTGGCCGAAAGCCAGGACAAAACACGCAGAGTCCCAAGTCAATTCAGATTGGCAAATGGGACATTGAGACCTGGTACTCCAGCCCCTTTCCCCAGGAGTATGCCCGGCTGATGAAGCTGTTTCTGTGTGAGTTCTGCCTGAAGTACACCAAGAGTCGCTCCGTGCTGGACAGGCATCAGAACAAGTGCATTTGGAAGCAGCCGCCGGGCACCGAGATATTCCGCCAGGGGAGTATTTCGGTGTTCGAGGTGGATGGCAATGTGAATAAGATCTATTGCCAGAACCTGTGCCTGCTGGCCAAGTTCTTTCTCGACCACAAGACGCTCTACTACGACGTGGAGCCCTTTCTGTTCTACATCCTCACGAAGAACGATCAGAGCGGCTGCCATCTGGTGGGGTACTTCTCCAAGGAGAAGCACTGCACGCAAAAGTACAATGTGTCCTGCATCCTGACGATGCCACAGTACCAGCGTCAGGGCTACGGCCGCTTTCTGATTGACTTTAGCTACCTGCTGAGTCGCGAGGAGGGGCAGCTGGGAACGCCGGAGAAGCCGCTCTCCGACCTCGGGCGGCTGTCCTACTTCTCCTACTGGAAGTCCGTTGTGCTGGAGTACTTGTACAAGTATCGCAATCAGTCAAAGATCACCTTCAAGGACATTGCCATCAAGACGGGCCTGGCCATATCCGACATAGCCCTGGCCTTTGAGCTGCTCAACTTTATTAAGTTGCGGAAGAATGACGGCGACATCCGGTATCAGATCAATGTGAAAATAGACTGGAAGAAGGTGGTGGCTCATCACAACAAAATGGCCAACAGCAAGACTCGAATTATCATCGAAGCCGACTGCCTGCGATGGAGTCCCCTGCTGTCCGTGTCCAAGCTACCCAACATCATCAAACCCATCTCGAATCGCGAGTATTTGAACAATCAAATTGAGCGAAAGTCCGACTTTAAGGAGAACAGCGAGGAAAACAAGCAGCAGCCCATCCTGCCGGCCATCCCAAAGGTGAGTCAGCAAGAGGGCAGCGAGGCTGCCACCGCAAAGAATCGCGGACCGAGCGAGGAGGAGCGCGAGGGCCAGCGAAAACGCGCCTGTCCCGAAGAGTTTCTCAAGTCGGCTGTCAGCGAGTCGAAGAAAAGCAAGATGATGATGACTCCAGCGCAGCCAACGCAGGAAGATCAGTCGTTTGGTGGCCACTCATCCGACTCATCCGACGGCAAGTCCTCGAAGGAACTCTCCGAACACTTGACCAAACGAGCCCAGCGGCTGGCAAAGCGGAACGACGTCATTCCGCACACCAACAAGCGGAAGCATTTCGATCGGACGCTGGATACCAGTGCCACTGCAACCGATCAGAGTCCGGCGCCAATGCCAAGGCAGTCAGAGACAGCAGCGGCAGCCGGAAATGCGGAGGAAACTGAGCCCAAGTCTACGGAAGACTCGGCTGCTGCTGCTGCGAGGGAGGTAAGCAAGGCCGATAAAAAGGTGAATATTGTGCCCAAACTGAGAGGCAAACAGTCGAATGGCAAGCGATCCAGCGAAGACCTGCAATTCAATGGGAATACTCCTGCGGAAAACACCGAAAATCTTGGCAGTAGTCCAGCCAAGGAACCGCCCAGAGAGGCTGTCAAAGTGGCAACAGTTGAGAGTCCCATTAAGAGTCAAGCTTCTGCCAAAACAGAGACGCCAGCTGAGGCAATCACCGAACAAGTGCTCGATGCTGTGGCCAAGAAAACCAAGAAGACAGTCTTCTCCGAAGCCATCACATCGTACAACGCAGAAGAGGTCAAGTATAAGGCGCAGGACAAGGTCGAGGTTACGGCTCAAGAGGTGGTGGAAGCTGTAAAAGACATCAAGGAAGTCAAGCAAGTGCCCGAACTACCAGAAAGCAAGCCCAAGCCCAAGAGTCCCGAGAAAGCAGAGCCCATCCCTGCACCACCTGCTGTCGAACAACCTGTTTCGATTCCAATTCCTGTAAACACGGAAAATATCAAAAAGTCACCGGCTGAACAGAAAGTGGAGATTAATCTGAACTACCTTAAGTCGTCGCCAGATTCATCGGCTACGCCACCGGCGCTGCCAGTGCCCGAAGTCCCAATCCAGCTGGAAAAACCGAATGAGACTGTGCTGCCCCCTCAATCCCTAGAGGCTCAACCCCAACAGAAGCCGCTGGAGGTGGAAAAGGCAAAGAAAACAGAAGCCTCTCTAATTAATCCGCATCCTCCCAGTCATCATGCGGAAGTCCCTGCGACAGTGGAGATGCCCAAGGCGCAGCCAAAGTTGCAGGAAAAGATTACACCGGAAAAGACGGAGCCGCAGCAGCAGCAGCCGCCGCCGGAGAAGGCAATCAAGAAGGCAATGACAGTGGCGGCAGTGGAACCTCCGATTGTAAAGCCTGAGGACAAGAAGTACGATGTCAACAAGATGAAGGTCGCTGTGCCCGAAAAGGAGGTTATCAAGACGGACCATCAGCTGGTGCAGGTCAAGGAGGAGGAGGTGAGATCGAGTGCACGCATGCCGCCCGCGGCAGTGCATCCCATTCGCGAGAAGATGCAGCTGAAGGGCAGCAACGAACACAACGCCGCCGCCGCCGCCGCGCAGCTGCAGAACTCGATTCCCTCGCAGTTCCCCATCAACCAAATGCCCAACTACCACTCCTCGCAGTACTGGCAGTGGGACTACTACAGCTACAACCTGTCGCACCTGGACCCCGCCGCGCAGAAGGGCCAGAAGCAGTTCCACAAGGATCTGGCCACGACCATGGCCTACACGCACAACTTTACGCAGAACCTCTACCAGTCCGCCAACCTGGCCATGCAGCATGCCCACCACCATCAGATGCACCAGACCAAGGAGAAGCACAAGGTGGAGCGCAAGAGCAGCGGCAAGAAGGAGGAGCACCAGTCCAAGGTGGTGCCCAGCGGCGTAAATGTGGTCAGTGCTTCGCGCGAGGATGCCGCCCATGTACAGCACTGCAATGAGTACGCGGCCAACAACCAGGCGGCGGCCATTTACAATCAGAAATGTGCTGCTGCTGCAGCTGCTGCTGCCGCTGCTGCCACCCAGCAGAAGCAGGCTCAGGCGCAGGCGCAGCAGATGAAATCCCTGGCCAATGCCCAGAACTCGGTGCCCCGCCAGAGTAATGCAAATCCGGCTGAAACGACGGTCCTAATGCCCAATCCCGGAACTGTGCCTGCCAAGCAAAAAGCCGAGCATGGCGTCAACCCCACGACCGTCATTTCGCGTGAGCCAAAGCTCAATAAGATTGGCCAGCAACATGGCAACATACAGCACGCTCCTCCGAGCGTTGGCCAGCATCCCAACCTGCAGGTGCCCGGAGGCGGGGGTCAGAGCGATGTCAATCCGAATTTGGTATACAACACAGAGGCGTCGGCGAATGCGGCCATGCAGCAGCAGCACTACGATTGCGGGATCAATGCGCAGATAAATATGGAATCGCCGGCCAACATAGGAGGCGCCATTTCGCATGGCCCCCAGGAGATACCGGCCACCGCCAACGTGCATATGCATCAGCCGCACCGCCAGTTCTCCGACTGCTCCATGCAGAACCAGCCAGTGACCACGCCCATGCACATGTCCATCCAGAACTCGCACATGCAGCAGCAGCAGCAGAACAGCCTCAATATGAATCTGTCGGCGGAGGCCTCCTCGAACATCAATCTACTTAACAATCCGCAGCATCAGCAGCATCAAGCCAGGAAACTGAATGCTCAGGTAGTATTTACTCTAGACTTACACTCCATTTTTTATTAAATAAATCTATATTGTTATTCTTTAGGCGGACATTGCGGTCAGTTCACCAACGACTCCCTCGCACCGGGCCACCACGCCCAAGCAGATTCGCAGCGGAAATAGTGCCCAGCAGCAGCGGGACACCAAGAACGCGGCGCCGCCTACAACCACATCGAATACTCATCATCAGATTCCACAGGGCGGCGGCGGCGGAGCCACGGCAAATATATCCAAGTCGCACCAGGAGTCGCTGCACAACCTGCAGTTCTCGCAGCACGGCGGCCATCAGCAGAATATGCAGACCATCGACTATGTGCCGATACCGCAGCTCAGCCAGAACTTCTCGGGCAATCCCACGAACTATGACATTGTGAGCATGCCGGCGGTTATCCAGCAGCGGATGCACTCGCTCCCCAACACCCACCAGCGCATCGAGCAGCCGTCGTCGGCGTGCGCCGTGAACAATTTCTATTTGCAAAACAACATGCCTGCCGCCACAGAGAATGCGCCGCGAGTGCCAGTATCCAGCTCCCTGGGCGGTCCGCCCTCTGGCAATGACCAGCAACGGCAGGCGGGGGGTCAAGACTCGATATCGGCGGCTGTCAACAGCACCGGCACCACCGCCTCTCTGTGCAGCCTGTCCAAGCTGCAGCAGCTGACGAACTGCCTGGAGAGCCAGCCGTGCAACACGTCGCCGGGAGCGCAAGTGAATCTGGCGCCCTCGCCGCACCATCCCATTCCACCCAACTCGATGACGCCGCCGCCCCACCTGCTCATGCAGAACAGGAACATCTCCACGCCGCCGCATGCCAACATGCTGCAGACCCAGGTGGCGCCACTACAGTACCACAAGTACTATCCGGGCAACATGAACATAGCACCGATTACGTCTGCCCAGAACACCAGCAGGAATACGGCACGCAACACTCCCTCCGCCCCCGTGCAGCACACCTCGGCGCCCATGGGCAGCGGTGGCGGGAGCAACAATCGCACCACCACCAACGTGCACATCAGTCCGAATCTGATGGCGCCATACGGGGCCATCAACAGCTACCGCATGTCGCCGCAGCAATCGCCGCCCACTGGGAGCTACAGCTCGGGCAGCGACTATCCCAACTCGCAGATACCGATGCAGATGATGAATATGCAATCTCAGTACCAGGATGCATGCGTGCTGCAGCGAGGCACTCCATCCAATCCGATGTATCCCACGTATTCCCCCTATTTGCCTCTCAACGGTTCTATTCGCAGATAATAGATGCGCACATTTTATATGTTATTGTATTGAGTATGATTTGTATATATAAATGTGTGCTGTAAATAAATATACTATATATAATGTCAATTTAATGAGTTGAATATACATTAACTAGCTCGCGGGGAGAGGAAGGGCATCTACTGTACTTTCTACACTTTTCAGTAGTGTCTACTATACTCTTAACTCTTTTCAGGAGGATATTTCTCTTCAGGAATTATTAGGGAGCAAATCATTACTCCTATTTCCCTTGCATAAAAGCAAATACAACATTTTCATATCTAATAAGGACCAAAACCCCCTTTTATATATTTGTATGCCCTTGCAGGGTATTATAACTTCAGTCAGAAGCTTGAAAACCATGAAGGAGTCATTTCCGACCCTATAAATCATATATATTCTTGATCAGCATTAAAAGCCGA
>JAEIIH010024141.1:0-16543 GCA_018904745.1 Drosophila orosa
CCAAAGTAAATAAATATATACAAACTCCAAATCTCTAAAAATTCCATGTTAACCAAGGTTCTAAATGATTGAAACGTGTTTTAAGTATTATGCCATCTTGCTAACACTGAAGACATAAACATTTACTTAGAGGCCAGACCACTCCTGCTACCATTTGACCAGAGATAGCCATCAGTTTAGCTGATTATCATTTAGGGACCCATCATAATTTCCGCTGTCATTATCGTCTGCCGGCCGAAGTCGAGTCAATTACCATATCAGCAACATTGTTGACCAAAACTGATTTCACTTGGCGTCACCGCGAGAGAAAGAGAGAATTGCGGAGAATATGGAGAGAACCCAACAAAAAAAAAAAAAAAATGAAATAAACAGAAATCGGAAAAAATACAGCTCGACAGTATCATATTATATCCAGGCGATGGCGAACTTTTCTCGCTCAGTTGTCAAACGCCAGTCCGATGTGAAAGACGCGAACGAAACACACAAAATATTTAAGCAAAGCAGCCGCGGGCGGCAGCGAAATTAATAATAATAATAATAAATAAAACCTGTTGAGCAGTCGGTCGCACCTAACATATGTTCATATAGACGGGCAGTATAGATCAACATTTGCATAGTACATGACGTCGAGTCGAAGACGAAACGCGGAAGGGCGGTGAAAAGTGCAAAGTTCCTGCGGTGAATCACTGGAGAATAGATTCCATATTTACATATTTGCCCCTGACAATGATGGCACCTTCTGTCTCCCCGACCCCTCGTTCGATTTATCGATTTTGTATTTTGAATACGAGCATTGTTGCGCCATTATCAACACATTTATATACGCGATAATTATATTAGAAGTTTATCTCGAACCCTCTCGCTTCTCGCTGGCGATAAACTCCGCTCCGCCCGATTTGGATCGGTTCAATTCAGCCCGATTTTCCATCAGGGGATTACTCACCGCCAGTGGCTCCGGGTGGAAAGGCCAGTGCGCATTCAATACTGGCCAACGACAATGTGTTAATCAACGAAAACCAAGCATAATCCGCCGTGATCTGTGGGCATGTGATTCCGCTGACTTTATTGGACCAAACCTTACAGGTGCGTAAATAAAGCAGAGCACCTGTTGAAATGTTAAAAGCGAAACGCTTCATTGGTTACGTATTGATCGCTGCCGAAGGTGCTAAAATCGGCGAATCTTCGTCTTTACAACTGGCGAATTACACTTGAACTGCGATCTCGCAGTCCGCGAATTGATGTGAAAATTGATTGTTTTTTACGCATGGGGGAAAATTCCAACCGAAAACCGGGGGTAGTTATTCAACAGCGCAATATACATGTGTATATGTATGGCCAAATCAGATTTAGAATTCGGTTAATAGTGCATTATTTCCTCTTTTCCACCAACACACTGAGAGATAACGAGTTTTTTATTGCCCAAGAGAAATGACAGAGAGATGGCGATGAGAGCGAGAGCGGAAAAGTCAGGGAAGAGATAATGTTGCACATTGATTAGACCAGTAAATATGGTAAATATAATCCACGCTGTCTGGCACAAACAATCCAAAAATACACATTTTTGGAGATAACCTAACATCAATTCGATAATAGCTTCCACATAGTAAAGCTAAGCAGGATTTAAGTGAATCGATTCAATCAAATTTAAAGCCTTTAAAATAGGAAAAACAAAAGTAAATATAATGAATAAACAATAAATGTCACGATTCATTTACAAAAAAAAAAGAAAAGTTCACCAATTGTTAACAAATTAGAACAAATATAATATTTTTAATAGTAAAACCTCATGGAGACAGCTTACACAAATCATTAAAACCAGCTCCCATTAGCCCACAAAATTAATTAAAGCCAAGTATAACAAAAGGACATAATCGCTACATGTCATGTGCAACATATATTCATAAATATTCCCACACAAGCCTAGTTTAAATTCAGTAGACAAAGCCAATACTTAGGCAGAAGCTGTCTCCTAATGAACACACAAGACAGAATGCAAATCATTGGCAAAGGACTCCCCCGAAAATGGATATTAGCCCACAAACTCGATTGAAAAATAAAAAATAATGTTTGTTGTTTCTAGCAATGACACATAATCGATATGCCATATGTACGTATGCACATATATCCATATATATACAATATATATCCACGGATATGCCAAAGCGGCTTTGTTGTTGACCCTCCGACTTATTGGAATTTCGCTTTTTCGGTCGCCTTCCTTCGCTAGATTTAAATTTACTTTGCCCCGAAAAGTGTGCTATGTTTTGCCAGGGAACGCGTGTGTGTGCCGACGCGCGTGTATATGTGCAGTCGTGTGTGTGAGTGCCTCAGTGCTAATTTGAATAATGACAGCGACATCAACGCGCCATTTTGCACTGTTGCCGCGCCATTTTGCGTTTCCGCTGCGGCACCGGGACTTTAACAAGAAATATGCAGCTACTACAAAGCATTTGTAACATATAACACACATTTCCGGTCTGCGATATCATCAGCTTCGAAGAGAAGAACAACAAGCGAATAAGCACGAAATTATTCAGCAGTCGAGGGACTCAATAAATCAATTTCAAAGCTCTCAAATTCGAATTATTATTACTCAAATGATGGAAATCAAAGACTAATTCAAATGCCACAAATCGTGAAATTTCATTAAAGCAATTTTCCATTTCAATGTTCAATCTGCTGGCATTGCCATAAATAATAAAATAATACATTAGGCATTAAATTCTTGAATTTAAGTTTCTGAGATGCTGAGAAAGGATGAAGTAAGAAATTTTCCTAGCCAAACAAGCAATTAATTATTAAGCAACTCCTTTTCACCAACATAAATTCGAAAATGCCTGAAATCGTTTAATTTAATTGCACAATTTTCAGCATCGATTTGCGCTTTAATGACACCGCAAGAAGCAATAATACAATAAACTGGAATTTATTCAGAAATTCTTAGAAAGCTTGTGGTTTGAACCTTTGAAATCCATTTTCCCAAGGAAATTCCTAAAGCAAAAAAAAAAACGCCTCCCGCAGAGGAACAAATTCATTAAAATTAACAAATAAATTCATTGTTTTCACCATTTTCACTTCGATTTGAAAAATCCTGCAGAGCCAAAGCAGTATTTAAGAGCTTTCAGAGAACTTTTTCCATTATCTCTAAATTAATTTACTTGCCACACAGTTTTCTATTTAAAGGCGCGTCAATGAATGTTTGCCTTCATTAGTCGGCATTCGAACTTCAAAGTGAAGCTTGAAATTAAAGACTCTAAGATTTTAAAAATCTATACACACTGAGGGAAATGAGAGAAAAACATAATTTGCACAGACTTCTTAAGAGAATTCCATTAAATATATGCAAGTAAATACTTATAGATAAACTATATCAGGAAATTTAAGCAAAGATTTATATTATAATTAAAATTAGTTCTTCCCAAGGATTTAAAAGATGAGCACTTGTAACACACTCTCCCCAAAGGGGTGACTAATTTTTGACATACATTTCGTCCATGTACAGGACCGCGGAGGAGGAGCAGCTGGCCAACATGGATGACGACAAGCTGGTCTCAGACGAGGTGCACATGCGGCAGCTGAGCGCGACGCCCTCCTCGGCGTTCTCTCTGCAGCAGCGCCGGCAGAGCAACAGTGTGACCCAGTCCGCGCCCCCGGAACTCACGCAGCGCGTCGGGGCATCGGGCGACACGAAAGAGGAGGCGCCACTTGGATGTGGAACTGGGATAGGAGGTGGTCCTGGGTCTGGTGCAAAGGCGGAGCTGGAGTCGGGGGCCGATGACCGGGTGGTGTTGCGGCGGGCAGCAGACAAGGGCGCCATCGCCTTGGCACAAATCGACGACCTAAAACTGGAGGGGGATGATGACGAGGACGGGGATGATGGGGAGAATGGGGGCCTGGGCCTAAGTAATCCCGCAGCGCAGACCACCGATGATGAGCAGATTACGGTCGCAGGAGCAGCATCCACATCTCTGGGAGCCGGAGCGGGAGCGGTGGCAACAGCAGGCGCATCCTCCGAGGTAAGTTAGTATGTGCCCACGCACTTAGGACTAATTAAAGCCTGGCTAAAACCAACACAGCAGGATGCAGCAGGAGCCGCCGCCACAGCCACAGCCACCGCCAATGCCACAACGATAGCCACTCCGGACATGTCGAAAATACCACGACTTCCCGGCGACGGCGCCCAAATGGAGGACACTGGAGGCGGAGGCGACCTGCCGCCATCGCTGCGTGCCTCCACCACATCAATTCTCTCCAATTTGCGCAAGAAGCAGCAGGCCATGATGGCATCCGGAGGAGGAGGCGGTGGTCTGCGAGGCGGCATCACCAAGCAGACGCCGCTGCGGGTGCAGTCCGTTCGGATTGTGGAGGCGAAGCGGGCCTATGGACCCAAGCGCCGGACGGAGAGCTGCAGCATCTTTGGCAATAGCAATTTCGGTAAGCGGGAGATTTTGTGTGGGATTTGGTGTGGCTTTCGGCGGGGATTCCCGGAAATAGAGGGGGAATTACTCTCCCAGTTGGTGACCACTCAAGGGAAGCGTTTATGGCTTTTATCGTTTGGAAGGAGATAAGCCCGCGTTGAACTTGTAATCTTGGGGACTTTCACAAAGCCGCCTGGCTTTGACACTTGTGCTCTTATCAGAAGACAGTATAATCTTTATAGATTTAATAAATCTATTATAAATATAGTGATAATATGTTCCTTAACTTAATAATTACATTCATTCTACAGAGCACGACCTGGAGTCGGCCAACTCCCTTGCCAGCATCGCTGGTCAGCCGCAGAGGCCTCTCAACAACGAGACCTATTCGGCCTTCAAGAGCGGCAACGTGGTCAAGGGCATCCTGTGTCCCTCCCTGACCAACTCCTTCAAGCAGAGTTCCCTGGAGCGCAGCTACCTGACCTACACGCATCGACAACGCCAGAAGTCCTTGATCATTGTCAATGTCGTGGACTTTGTGCTGAAGATTGTCCTGGCTTTTGTCTGGATAATGCGACGCAATGAGCGGGGACCCCTGGAATCCGATTATACAACGGTGAGGGAATGCTCCGCCTCCTCCTCCTAAAGGAACAGGGTACTCTAACAGTTTCTGTAATGCGTTTGCAGAGCATGGCGACAGCCATCACGTGGTCCGTTTGCTGCGGGATTGCCAACATGGCAATCTGCTTCCTTGGCTACTGGCGGTGCTTCGCCAACAACTATTTGCACTGGGCCGCGGTCTGCACATGGGTGCTGTTCAACATCCAGGGTGAGTGTGGAATGGGCCAGGTCGTAAATCATGCGTCACCTGCGCGGAGCATCAAAATGGCTAATCCTTTTTCGGGCCCAGTCGTAAATTGAAGCCTAACCTTCTCTCTCTCTCCCCCTCTATCTCTCTTGCGCGGCACAGGATTCGTGGGCCAGGGCGTTGGGTTCGCCGATCGCGAGTACCTGGTGTGGTACATCCTGTTCGTCATCTTCGTTCCGTATGCGATGCTGCCGCTGCCCCTCAAATGGTGCGTCGTGGGCGGGACCATCACGGCCAGCTGTCACCTGGCCGTACTTACCATCATCAAGCTGCAGCACGGCGATGTATTATAATTGTTGTCGTGTAGGTAGCCCCGTTTTGACTTGCACAGATTTCTCATTCGCAGGCCACCTTGAATGCCGACTGTGTGCTGTTCCAGATCTTTGCCAGCTTCATTCTCTACACGGCCATCAACGTGGCTGGTATGTACACAAAGTATCTGACGGATCGCGGCCAGAGATTGGCCTTCATTGAGACCCACAAGGCCATGGAGCACAAGAAGGAGTCGGAGAAGGAGTTGCAACGCACGCAGAAGCTACTAGATTCAAGTGAGTCAATCAGTTTGTATTGCAAATGATAAGTTTAGTCAAGAGAGCCATTAAATTTCCCTTCAATTTGTGCTATTTATGGCCACCCATATACTTAGAAATATATTTATTTCCTGCGTGTCTAGAAACCTGTTGCGTAGAACAATTTATTTGTGAAGAAAGTTTCCTGTTGATTGCGACAGAATTCCACTCGAGACTTTATTAGTGTGTGCTTAACTAGGAACTACAAATGCGAAAATTCTCGGTTTTAATAAGTTGTTAGACTTGGCCTCTTAAGTGGCATTTTTCGTCATAAATGCCAGGTAGAAGGAGCCACCTTCGCCTCCGCCTTTTACAGGCAGAACCTTAGAAGGGCAACGGCAGGACCTTAAGAGCGCCTTCTTGGTAATTTCGCGTTGCCTGACAACTGCAGGTCTTGCGGGGCTCGTTCCTTTGGCCTTCTTCAGCGAATTTATTGCGCCTGGCTCGTGTTCAAGTTGTTGTTGCTGTTGCTAAACCCCACTCCGCGGAATTCCGCTCCTTTTCGTCCTGCAGTCCTGCCGAACATCGTGAACAATCAAATACGCAGCGAAATGTACAAGGGCACGGATCCCACGGTGGAGACGCAGTTCAACAAATTGTACGTTTATCCCATGGATAACGTGAGCATCCTGTTTGCCGACATCAAGGTAAGCGGAGCAAGGAGCTCCTCCAAAAGTTTATTGTGTGAACTGGAACACCTTTTACCTCTTTTAGGGCTTCACCGAGTTGGCCAGCAAGACTTCGGCCCAGCAGCTGGTGAAAATCCTGAACGACCTGTTCGCCCGCTTCGATCGCATTGCGGAGGTAAGTTACGGGGCTTTCGTGGGTTAAATAAAATAGTTCTTGCATTTAAGAAATATTTCTCATGCTCCTGCTGCATAGGGAACAATAATAAAAATGCTTTATTGAACATTTTTTCCACCCATTTTCTGCAATTCTCAAGGACAACCACTGTCTGCGCGTGAAGCTGCTGGGCGACTGCTACTATTGCGTGTCGCAGTTCGAGAGCGACAACTGGAAGACCCGGCCGGATCACGCCGTTTGCAGTGTGGAAACTGGCCTCCACATGATAAAGGCCATTAAGGATGTGCGCCTGCACACGCACGTAAGTGAAATCAAATCGAAACGAAGCACACACCATGAAGTGTGGCCCTCGAACATTTATTTAAATTTTTACGCCACGCAAACGGACTGTCCTAAGTGACCTTTAAAGCTGCAAAGCCTCGAATAAACTAAAACAATTATCAAAAAAAGAGTTTAATTTTAACTTAAAGATATAGCAGAGTATAGAATAATATACTCTAAATGTAAATAATAAATGAGAGGGAAACAGAAAAAAGGGAATATATTTTATTACAAATTCAAAAATACATTGAAACGCATTAAGGCGTTAAAAAAGGCAAACAAGAATCGCTTTTTTATATGTTTCAATATATTTATTCACATTTTAGAGTCAGAAAATGGGGAAACATGAGCAAACAGCCGTGTTCAATGAGCTGCATTTAAAATGTTGCATATTTCAAGCGCCGCCACTAAATCCCACTGACATCTGTTGAGGCCTTTTCGCATTTCCCTGCAAGTGAAGGACGTTTGAAAAATTTAATACCCATTTGTCGGAATCCAGCTGCTTTGCATTCGTTTATTTGGAAGGAGGCTTTCGTTTTCGTTGAATTTTCATTGCACAATGCCCCGTGCCCAGTGCTCCGTGCCTTGACTCTGGCCAGTGGAAATCCCACAGATATATATACAAATATATATGGTATATAGTGGTAGCTATAGGAGGCAGTGGACGTGTTGACAATTCATTTGTATGCAAATCTCAACAGAGCAAAAGGCAACGACAACGGTCGCCGAAAAGCAGCGACCAGAGTTAAATTTTCATACGACAAAGTGCCGCTGGAATTTAATTGATTTTTTATTCAGGGAGCAGGGCAAGGCAGAGGCAGAAGCTTGCCGCAGAAAACCGGGGGAATCCCATATTCGTTTACCGGGATTTATGCGGCCTGCAGTCGCATAATTGGGCCGGCGACTTAATTGCTGCGGCATTTCGACTATTGACTGACTCCCAACTGACTGACAGCGGACATTTTCCGGTAGCAAAATCAGGGATGGGTTGTCCTTTTGTACTTTCCCAGGTGAGGAGCAAGAAACATGCCGAAAACTATGCATAAGTATTAAGGGAAAGGTTACAGTGCTCTGAAGTAATGAACTACATTTTAAAGAAACTTATTTGAAGTAAATGAAAGAGACAACTAATTATAAAATATTTAGGTAATTTGGTAGCATTTGTCTAGACTTTAATAGGCGTTTTCCGCTGTATTTGCCGCGCTTTGTCACGATTTCTCATTACCATTGCAGGTGGACCTCAATATGCGCATCGGCATTCACAGCGGATCGGTGATGTGCGGTGTCCTGGGCAACAAGAAGTGGCATTTCGACGTCTGGTCCAACGATGTTATCATTGCAAATCACATGGAATCCGGCGGCATTCCCGGGTAAGTAAAACAGTCACGTCCGAGAACCAAATCCAGCTGCTGTGTGTGTGTTTGCATCCGGAATGAGTTGTCAAATCTATAAAAGACCGGAAGGGAGGCGGGGAAGTGAAAGTGGCCTAAATGCCAACAGGATTATTCCCTAATAAAGCGGCAAATTACTCATTAGAAGGGGAATTGCGTATGCACATGAATGGGTTTGATAATAAGCATGCAAAAGATTTATTTAAGGGTCAAAAAGCGTCTTCATTGAATTTCCCAGTCAACAAACGCAACATTTCCTTAATTAATTTAACATAATATTGGTTGATATGGACACAAACATATTTGAATCGAATTTTTAGAATTTATATCTGCAAATAGTTAACAAGAAATTCTTAATTTGTAAAAAGCAAAAAATATTAAAAGTGTAATTACCATTTTTTTTACAATTTAACACCATTTTATGGGAATTTAGGCATCTAAAAAAGTGAATACAAATCACCAAACTAGAAAATGTCGAAGCTTTTAAAAATTATTAAATCGTAAACCTAGTTTCTTTATTTACAATTTATATTTGAATAAAATAAGCCCGAAAAATCTGTGACACCACTACTAAATGTTCAATTTTAAAGTCGCATCTTTCGTTAATCCTTAACAATTAATTTGGCACTTATTTTTGTACATTAAATTTGTAAATTAAATTAAAATGAATTAGATTACTAAGTCGTCTAGTGTTTCTCTAGAGTGTAAGCCAGGCCACACCTCGTTGTTTCTTAAATTAAAATGTAAAACTATCCGTAAGCTGAATAGCTTTGACTTCGGTGGCAAATCTCAGGCAGGCCACAGTTTTAATTGGCCAATTTGCGGGTCCTGTGGCTGCAGCTCCTGCTCCTGCTTCTGCTGCTGCTCCTGCTCCAGTGCCAAGGTCCTGGTGCCTCGCTCCCGACCAGCGCTCACAACAATTGCTTGGCAATTTTGCAAGCTTGGCGTGTTTAGACACAAGAAACCAAATAATAGAAAGAAACAGCAAGGCAAGGAAATGGAGAAAATCCGAGCGACCGCAGAAACCGAAACAAAATGAAAAGCCCCAGAAATGAAAAGCTCAATTTAATGCAAAATGCTTTGATGTAATTGTGGCCTGGGCGGCAGCCAGAGCACGAGCAGAAACATTACGGAACACCAAGGAACTGCTCCCCAGTGGAGACCCAATTATGAAGGACCCAACGCCCATTCGGGCCACGCCCACAAAAACACAAAGAGATGGGCGGGCAAATGGGGAAATCATTGGGAAAACGGAAAACTGTGGATGTTGCTGCGATGGTTTTTGGGGAAAATCACCACGCACATTCATAGAAAACGTATGCAAATATTTGAATTTAATTTTCGCCAACTACAATTTCCGAACTCCTGGCTAAGGGCCTGGCCAATGTCTGTGGCTAATACTCCTCACCTCGGCTAATGCCTCTCCCCGCTCTCCATTCCGCAGGAGAGTCCACATTTCGGAGGCGACGCTCAAGTGCCTCAACGACGCTTACGATGTGGAGCCGGGAAATGGCGGCAGTCGGGACAATCACCTCAAAATGCTGAACGTCAAGACCTTTCTCATCAAGCGTACGGAGCCATTGAGGTAAGTGGAAAGTACACAGGGAGAAACATTAGGTTTAGGCCCTCCATTTTGGATATTTAATTTATATTTAAAAAAGTTTTTATTGGCTTTGCTGTTGCTCATTTATCAGATATTTTAAATAGTTTAAGTCTTGAACAATCAATAAGCTTTGTACACCTTTATTTAAGTTAACTTAAACAAATTTCCCTCAGTGCAGTTGCCAAGTCGACAATTGTTAACCCATTAATTGCTTTAACCCAACCCCAGGCCCAAGCGTCGCTTTGGCACGCGCAGCAGCGCCCACCTGGCCGGAAGCGTGGCCACAGCAGCCGCCTCCTCCGCGGCCACGCCCACCGCCGCCCTGCCCAAGTCAATATCGGCCAGTGGCAGCGGCAGCATTGGCGGCGTCACCACAACGGGCGGCGATGGAGCCAGCATAGACGGACGCAGCCTGGAGTACGCGGCCACCATCGCCGTGCCCGCCCAGCAGCCGGCGCAGCTCCTGCAGCAGCAGCAGAAGAAGAACATATCGCTCAACTCGCTGCCCAATGTCGTCGAGGGTGTGGCCATGGACAGCCGCCGGCTGAGGAACGGCTGTGGCGGAATCGGAGGAGCCAGCGCCACTGGTGGCACTGGAACAGGCCCGGCCGGACTGTCCACAGTGTCCTCGCCCACGGCCATGATGTCGGCGCCGTTGGAGCAACAGCTGCGGCCCAGAAACGGAGCTTCCAGCATCCAAAACCTATCGGAGGCCATTGACGGCAAGGGCCTGATCATTGAGGATGAGTCCACCACGGACTGGATACCAGAGATTCCATTCAAGAATGTAGGTCTCATGTTGATTAATATATTGAGATGTATATTTAATTGAATATGAATTGAATATTGCAGTTAAACAGCCCCGAGGAAGGACTCAATCGTGCTGACTCCATTCTGGTGGACACCAAGGAGGATCATCGAGTGTCCGTGGCCGTTCTGGATGAGGAGGTAAACGTAATGTTCCCCAAGGCATGCAGCCTGCCTTTGGTCTAACCAAATACTTTTCCAAACATTCAGATCGACGAGTTCATCGAGCAGAATATCCAAATCAACTCGAACAAGGAAATCCGACGCGAATACCTAAATCCCTGGACGCTGAAGTTCAAGGACAAGAGCCAGGAGCAGAAGTTCTGTCAGCTGCGCGAGGATATGTTCCGGTGCGTATGCCAGCCTTGGCTAATGGAAAGCAAACAAAAGGCAGGACTCTCTTAATTAATGAACTGTCACTAATTGATTTTTGCCGCCTGCCTCCTCGGCTTCTGTCCTCAGATCCAACATGCTGTGTGTGTTTGTCATTTGGATATTTATGGTGCTGTGCCAGGTCATCATTATTCCGCGCTGCACGCGTCTCATTATTTGCCTCTCGGCGGGCACCGTGGTCCTCACCTTCTGCTGCGTCCTGGTCATGGCCGAGGAGTTCCCAGGTGGGTAAATGTGTCCTAGGAGGATGCACAGGCATGTGCCATTTTTGTAACAATAAATGATTATTATAAAAGTGCATGGGCTTAAGCAGGGTTCTTAAACATATCAGTAAGAATTCAAAATCAATTCAAAATGTGTTTAATAATTGTGTGTGAGTAATACTCCTTTTCCGCGGACAGGTCTGCCTCGCTGCTTGAAGACAAACTCGGCCAAGTTGGTGCATCAGCGGCAGCGTCGCACCCTCTTCATCTGCGGTGTCATCGTGTCCATGTGCATGCTGAGTGCCATCGGCCTGGTCCTGTGTCCCTCCTCCACCTACATAGGCACCGTCGACGAGCACTCGCGCTTCCTCCGGATGACGTCGCTGTACAGCAACGCCTCCTTGGCAGAGAAGGAGTACAAGCTGAATGTGTATCTCTCGGCCACCATCCATCATAATATCACAATTAGCACTCCGACCAGCGGCGGAGTGGTGGGTAGTGGCGGCCCCACCTCCCTGGTGGACATAACCGGTGCTCCTGCCGATGAGCTGGTGAGGAGCACTCTGGCCAATGCCCTGAGCTTGAATCTGACGCCGCCTTTGGAACACTACGAGCAGTCGCATCGTCCCTACACACTCACCAATAACGGCCACAGCGTGTCCTTGAGCAACTTCACCTACGCAGACTCGCTGGGAATGCGAACGACCGTGGATCTCGAGGGGGGATGCGCCCATCCGGAGTACCTGGTGTTCACCTGGGTGCTGTGTCTCGTCTCCCTGGCCACCGCCTTGAAGCTCTACTACCTGGTGAAGGCTCTGATGGCCCTGGGCATGGTGGGCTTCTACACGACACTGATCATGTTTAAGTTCAGTTCCGGCGAAAGCTTTAGTCTGGGCGACCTGTCCAGACTGGGCATGCCCCTGGGCGTCCAAATGCTAATACTGCTCATATCGTTCCTGGTGATGGTTTGCTACCATGCGCGACTGGTGGAGGTAGGCGACAAATGGGGAAGGGGCCGGCTCTGTGACCTCCAGGTTCATTACTCTTCTCGATTCCCCCAGGTGACCTCCCGTCTGGACTTCATATGGAAGGAGCAGGCCGAGCGTGAACTGACCAACATGAAATCCAATCGGGCGCTTAATGACACATTAATTAAGGTAACAGATTCGCCCTGCTACATTGTGAGAAAGGTTTCCAAAATAATTTAATAACTTTTGGAAAATGCATGCCTTTAATTTAACACAAATTAAAGTAGTTACACCATGTTTGAGATACTTGGTTCCTTAATAGTTTTGAAGATCAAAATACAGTTGAAAATATTTTATTTTGCAATATGGTAACAATGTGTGAAGTCATAACCATCTGAAATATTTTGCTGTGTGCCTCTGCCGTTTTCCTGATAATTATTTGCCATTAATTACCCCGTCGATTGCAGAACATCCTGCCGGACCACGTGGCCGCCTATTACCTGTCCGACGAGCACACGGACGAGCTTTACTCCAAGATGCACAATCTGTGCGGCGTGATGTTCGCCTCCATTCCCAACTTCCAGGACTTTTACTCGGAGGACATCGACAACGGCAAAGCCTGTATCCGCATCCTGAACGAGATTATCTGTGAGTTAATCAATCAAACGTTATACCATTGCCATTGCGATTCCATCTGTCTAATGGTGCCGCGCACACATCACATCGCCAGGCGACTTTGATGAATTGCTGGAGGAGCCGCGTTTCGCATCGGTGGAGAAAATCAAAACCGTGGGTGCCACCTACATGGCAGCCGCCGGATTAAATCACGAACATCTGCGGCTTCGCGGCGAGACCTCCGAGGACAGCGTCTGCGACCTGGTCGAGTTCGCCTTCGCCATGAAGCAGAAGCTGGAGGAGATCAACGGCGATGCCTTCAACAACTTCCAGTTGCGTGTGGGCATCTGCAGTGGTCCGCTGGTCAGCGGTGTGATTGGCGCCAGGAAGCCCGTCTACGACATTTGGGGTAATACGGTCAATGTGGCCTCCCGAATGGATTCCACGGGGGAGAACTGGCGCGTCCAGGTGCCGGAGAATACGGCAGAGTTGCTGTGCTCACGTGGATACACTTGTGTAGTGAGTATACATATCTTATTATAAATATAAAATCCACTAATTAACTCTTTGTTTAAACCTTAAGAAACGTGGAGAAATCAATGTGAAAGGAAAGGGCATGATGACCACCTTCTATGTGCATCCCAAGGGCATTACGGAGAGCCAGCTGATCTCGCCGGTGCGCATGCCAGCGGGTATACCCTTGGCCCAAACACCGAACCTCCAGCGACAGACCTCCCATCACGGATCCTTCAGTGCCGTGGTTTTCGGGATGCTGCAGGCCAGCAAGCGCAGCACGGCCATCGCCGGCACCCGTGAGTTTCCCTGGAAATTATATCTCTTTATCAGTTAACTTAATTAAATATATACATTTGCAGCCACGGGTACTCCATCGCCGCAGATCCGGCGTGGCCACCGGGGAAGCACCTTCAGCTCGGTCCGACTTTCGCAGAAATCCACCACGGTAAATCCAGTTCGACGGAATACAACCCGTGTACGTGGACGTTCCTATCGCCAGAAAAAGGTATATTAACGTGTATTACCTTTTACGAATCTATTTTAATTGCTATCTGAGTTGGAACTCGGTTGATTTTTCTCGATATATTTGGTTACGTTCAAAAAGTATCCTTAAGAACTAAATAACTAAGCCATAGTGGTAAAACTTATCTCCCTGAAGTTCGCTTTACTATAATACCATCTTCATTTACTTTTTAAATACATTTAGAAAGTTGAAATTTTTTATTTTCAGAGTTCCTCCAACAATTCGATTGTCACACAGGCCAGTTCCAGCTATATGCCATCGTTTCGCCGGATCGATCAGATCGAGACGACCATATCGAAGAGCCACAACGATGCGTTATAGCCAACGACGCGCACTCACTGGGTCTAAGGTCTAAGGCGATCTCAAGCGGATAAATGGTCTGATGAATTTATTTTTGGAACGATTTTATGCAACACGAAATGCTTAACAGCAACAATACAGCTATGCCTGCAGTTTCTTACATGTTACTGGGTTATCCTTAAGGTTAATTAGTGGAGATCGGCACTGAAGCTACTTAGTAGAATTTTTAAAAACACAATCCTTGAACTTGTAGATCAAATAAATGTATTTCTCGCATTATCTCAGCACAAATCTAGTCGTTAATCTTAAGGTGTGTGTGTTTCAAATCTGTTTAGAGTAAGAAATTTCGATCTTCCCACGCAAAAACCCAACCGAACAAAATGCCAATGAACCTACTAACTCTGTTCAATTCTACCAAAACATTTACCAATTCTAGCGTAATCCTCTAGCTTTAGTAGTCAATTTACAAATCCATTAATCAAATATTCGTTGTACAAATCCTGTTTTCCTATTACAAAATGCGTATGTGTAAATAATTTAAGCACAACCTAAAGTGTAAAATATTTTACAAGAATTTATGTGTAAAAAGTCGGACGTGTGTTGCTTAAATGCGAAATATAGTATTGAAATTAAATTATGTAAAATTATTATAATTAGCCCCTAAACCGTTTATAGCCTACCAAATGTATGCACATGAATTGTAATTAAAAAGAGTTTAAAAAATAAATGTGATAAATTAAACAGATCAACGGAAGCTTCTATTTTTCCGTTAAACATTTAAAGACTATTCAAATTTGTGCGCTCTGGAATAGTGTGCCCACAAAATAATCGTATCCATAGGTATCGATACACAGAGATTGAAATATCAATAAAAACCATAAACCGGAAAATCTTTTATTAAAAACTTTAATTTGCTAAGAATTATCGCCGTTTAACACTATTTCTAAGTTTTATTAGCAATAATATGCGAGTAAAAATTCTCCCGCCATTTCGATGCTAGCTGTGGCTTGTTGTTGCTAGTGGTGACAGTTTGCACGAAAGTACAATATTAATTGGAAATCGAATAAACTCCTCTGCGTTTAAACTCTGTTTCAAAAGGCCACATTCTAGGTTGTTTTCATTTGCAAGTTGTGGCAGCATTTGTGTAGCGCGCTTTTTCCCCCCTACCAAGTGTTTGCCATCGATGTTTCAGCCGATAGAGCATATCGATACTATCAGCTGTTCCACCGCGACGTTGGCCACACTGAAAAAAAAACCAAAAAAAGCGAAGAAAAAACGTCGGCCACACCAAACATCAAACACATGTGCTGCGGAAAAGTGTGTGAATATTAATTCGGCCTATTTTGACGCATCGCTCGCAAAATTCCGTGTATACCAGAGTGGCCGCGAGTGCCAACAACTAGCCGCAGACAACAGAATCACTACAGATGACGAGCGGACCGGGAACGACGACGGTGGATGTGCAGCTGCCGCTCAAGGTCGCCCTGCGGCGGGTCGAGCGCGTTGGCTTCGCATACTTTTCGCAGCGGCGCCAACATCTCGCGCCCGGCGGCGTGGAGCGGAGCGATAGCGACGAGAAGCTAGAGGGCGTCGGCGAAGAGGTGGAAATCAGCTACCTCAAGTCGCTGGATCCCAAGGAGTGGAAGGACCAGGATCACTACAGCATTCTCGGTCTGGGCAAAATCAGGTGCGCACGTGTGACTAACTCTGTTCTATTGGCATTATTAACGCATCGTTATGCGTGTCTCGTTGCCAGGTTCGAGGCCAGCGAAGATGATATTCGGCGGGCATACCGACGCATGGTCCTGCTGCATCATCCCGACAAGCGGAAAGCCAAGGGCGAGGAGGTGATCCAGGACGATGACTACTTCACATGCATAACCAAAGCCTACGAGATACTTGGTGGGTTCCATTTTTTCGTTCTTGCTAACCTTGTGATTCTAGAATCTAGATTATAGCCCTTAATGCTTCAGAAGACTCTTTTTTAAGTTGTATAACCTGGAAATTTTTGTAAAAATTAAGGGAAGTCCTTGTTAGAACTTTTTTTTTCAGCTAAGGGTTCTTTGTCTTACACTACAGTCTTCATATTATATAATATTTTATACAAAATATCTCTTAAAGAACGTAAAATCTATTTACTTAGCCTACGAGATACTTGGTGGGTTTATCTTTTTTGTCCTTGCTATTTCTTGTGATTTTAGAATCTAGATTATAGCCTTAGATGCTTCAGAAGACTCTTTTGAA
>JAEIIH010024143.1:0-12883 GCA_018904745.1 Drosophila orosa
CATAAAGCGGTTACTTTTGTTTCAATTAGAGAAGCTTGCAATGGTTTTTAATAGCTTAAACGTTAAATGTATAAATAGAAAAGAGAAAACAAAGTTCTTACTCAACTTCATGCTTTTCTAATTGAATATTATACTGTTGTGTATTGCATTTCATTCAGATAAATACCTTACAAAATGTAATTGCGTTCTTTGGACCCCCTTAAAAGTATAAATAGACTTGAACAAAATAATTCCACTTGAAATATGACCGAATAAATAATGTTAAGCTCTAACTTTCTAACCATATGTACACACACTCACACTATCCACACCAAAACAGCGGAATCAACAACAAAATCAGCTTAAACAAACAACCAACCAGACAATTTGGCTCCACAAGTTTTGCACGTCGTTTTGACGTCGCGCGGTTTTTGTTGAGGATTTTTGTAGCTGCTCCGGCACCACGACGTTAATTTGTCACACCTAGCAGCACCTTAAAAAAAAATAATACAAAACATCGAACAACGGATAATAATAATAATAATAATAATAATAATTTGAAATACAAACACATCAACGGCAGGGGCTGGCGAAATTTTTCAGCGATGACAGCAGCCGAAAAGACGAAAGATCTCAGATCTCTGACAGATCTTCGGGCTCAAAGCCGCTTAAACGCTTTTCAAAGTCGCAGTCGATGGCGAATGCGGAGCCTTGGCCAAAGCCAAAGCCACACGCCTTTTGTTTATTTAAGCAGCCATAAAATAAAGTATAAGCAGACCGAGTGGCAGCGGCAGTCAGAACAGTAACAACAACACGCGGCCCCACTAAGCCTTATTTATTAATAATAAAAAGAATTATTAAGACAGCTCCGGCACCCCTTTCGATCGTCCAACCAACCGTATTTAGCCAGCTCTCTTGTTTGTTGTTTTTTTCGGGCTTTATTATGCTAGACTTTGTGGGGCCACTCGGCTCGAAAGTTTCCCGAAACTGAGAGCGTAAACATTCGAGTGCAATTGTAATCGATACTCGTCGCCCTCTGCTGAAACGCACATCGAAAACTTGTTGAGCTCAAAATAAACGGCTCTTCGTTTTTATTTTTTCGGCTTTGGCGACAAATTGTCTGCAATTGTGTTTTTATGGGGCAATTGGAGACGCTTGTTTACGCATCGCAGACAAATCGGCGCGCGATCAAAGAATTCATCGGCCTTGAAAAGCGAATTGGAAGCGCTCCAAAAATAAATCGTTGTGAATCTGAGAATTTGAGGAAGGCATAGAAACAGAAGTTTTTAAAGTTCTTTTTTAGTTCATACAACAAATTGGTTTCCATTCAAATGTTATTGAATCTGTGTGAAATATAAACTATAACTATTAAATGAAGTAAAGTGGAGTTAATAAATTGTTGTATATATCTTAAGTTAATTATTTATCTTAATTTCCATTTGTTGGACCCAAAACTGCAACAAAGTATATATCTTCTAAGTAGTTATAGCCTTTTCCCCCCTACTAATCACTGTAATTTCGTAGAACTATCATCTCAAGTCAACTGCTTTTGGCTTGGTGTGATGGCTACTTAAATCATTATGGTTATGAGATTATCGTTTTTTTTTTTTTTTGTTTCTAGAAACCCAATTGCCGGCCATAGAGGGCAGCATTTTTATTCACCGCTGCTATTAGAAAACTATTTAAAATATTTCCACGCAGCAGCTGCCCCAACGGCGGCTCAAGTGATTTTTCGTACACCGAAAAGCTGCCACCATGAGTTGGAAAACGTGAGCCGGCAATTGCCCGACGGACCACCAACGTGACCATGCAAGACGGCGAGGGGAGCTTGTTAGAACTGTTTGAGAATAAAATAACGTTCGTTGTTGGTTTTTTTTTTTTTTTTTTTTAAGTATTTGGAGGCCAATTTTGGTGAAGCCATCAAAAAATATTCGAAAATTCCAGCTGTCTTAATGCACATGTTGTTGGCCATTTAAATTGCGGCTGTCAAATGAAATATTTTCTTACAAAATGGAAATCTTGTCGACAAATGCCGCGAATAGTTTTGTGTGATGTTTATACAAGCTAAAAACTTAGTCAGGGCATCCATTTATTGGCTTGGAGCTTGTCGATTTATATAGTTTCTACAATTTGTTTAAGGGTTACAAATACATGTTAGGTTGGGTTTTTTGATTAATATTCCTATATATATTTTAATAATTCACTTGTTCAAATTATTAATTTGGTGTTTAAATTCTCATATTTTTTAAAACGAACTTCCTTTAAAATAAAGGTTTTTTGTATTTTATTAAATATTTCTCGTTTCCAATTCGAATTGAGAGTGTATTCCGCTCGTCACCTTTGATTTAATTATTTAGTTAAAATGCTTGGCGCATCCAACGGTCTCGGATCGTGGGTTGCCATTTTCGGAATGCCTTCTAAATTGTTTTGTAATTTGTTAGCAATTTAATTTGCGGTTGCATTGCCGTTTGTTGTTCCCACTTGTTGTTGCTGCCGTTTAAGTAGTGGTTAACTAATTGCCAATGCAACGGGCTGCGCATAGTTTGGATGTGACATATTACAAAAACGTGCGCGCCATGAGTGGCTATAAAGCAGCAATAGATACAAATAGGAACAATAAGCGAGCGGCCAACAGATCGATAGGCAATATATTCAACATTTTATGAAGCATTAGCATTAATTGTTGCAGATTGATTTAGTGGCGACTACTATTTTTTGTCAGCTCCCACAACTCGTGGCAGCTGGGCAATGGAATACTATATATACTTTATAATCTATTAAACTATTTTATTTTACACTTTGTGCCTTTTTTACGGCTCGTTTTCTTTGCCAATATCTGCACTTGAACTTCAGTGGTGCATTGGGGCGTAGGCTGGCGTTAAAAGCCTTTTAAGTCGGCTGGCATTTCCTTATTGCGCATACGCCCTGTGGGATCTTACTAAAGTTAACCCACTGAAGTTTTTATTAAATCATTTAATAATTATATTAAGGTTTTTAAACCTCAAAATCAGGGCCTTTTTTTAATTTATCAATTATTTTCTTTATAAACAATTAAAAATACTTGCATATAATTTTCCCATATCAGTGTTTAAACAGCCAATTACTGCCTCCATAAAATTTATTTAAAAATTCTTCAACTTTATGAACCCTGAAAAAACCGTTAATGGGTTAATACTATTTCGAAAACAAGTTTCAGTTCTCAGTTGAGAACTCCTCTCGTTGAAGCACATAAAGAATCATTTAATCATGGCATAAAAATAAAATTGCTTATCGACCAAATCAGCTCAGCGAGCAGAGACGGACAATATTTGGCTGATTTTCTCATCGTTTTCGAGTCAATAAACAGAACTTTAACAACTTCTTCAAGAGCAAGTGTAGCAGCATCCGAGTGGGAACGAGCGAGGACAGATAGCGGGCCATAAACTTGAACTTGTTTCAGTTTGTGTGTGAGCCTGAGCTTGAGATTGTGTTTTGGGGCTGAGCAAATACAAAAGAAATTAATGATTAAGCTTATCTCGGGAGTTTTACTACCAAAATCGACTCCATCACACACACACGGAGTGGAGCACGCTTTCTAACCGACAGAAAGACCTTTTTTCTTTCCTTGACTAATTAATTAATATTTTATGATGTTGAGCAGCGCTGCCGACGCTATGCAAACAAAGCAGCGGGAGATACATACGTGTGTGCGTTGAGCCAAGAATTTGAAATTTATTTAGATGTAGGATTTATTTGCGAGCGAGGAATTTCGGGTGATGATATCATATGATAATAACGCAACAACAACCAGCGAGGGCCGGGTTCGAGCCGGTACAGAGGCAGGGTTGCCCAGCAGGTGTTTCTCCTCTCCTCTATCTCACTCTCTCTCTCTCTCGGGTGGTGGGTTTTGTGTAGCACACGACTGTCGGACGTATCTCTCGCAGTGGATCATTCACAGCACGCCATCAAATGCCTTTGCTCAATAAATAAAAAAATTAATTTTTATGAAACGTGTTTAAAACAAACAACAAAGATTGATTGGCCAGATAAGATACAGCTACGCTTCGCTACACAGGCACACATACATACATTCGCCACTTGATAAGCAAAGAAATGTGCCACAGCGGTTTCAAGTTTGTTGCCTGAGTCTTTTGTTTTGCGCTGTTGCCAACGTCACTGCATCGGCACATCGGCTCACCGCTGGCGCTGTGATGTCTACGCCAACCGCCAGAGCCATGATTTGTAGATAAGCGGCAATAGCAACTACTATTTTCCAGGTTTATGCCTTGCATTCGCTAATTACACAGCTTGGATGCACCTAGTCAAGCGGAGAGAGCCCAGCCTAGGACGATAGGGAAATAATTTTAATTGTAGATTTTGATATTCTTAATTATAAGCTTATAAAATCGATGGTTGTTGTCTGCCCATTAAATTAGCTAAAACATTCATGAGACTTTAAAGTCGCATCTGTTTATAAAATTGGTTTAAAAATTCAAAAAGTTTTCAAAGACACATTTGCTTTTAAAATTTGCTGAGAAATTTATGAGGCCCAGCCGTCACATCTGGTTAGCAGTGTCAAAAGAAACGAATACAAGATCGAATGTATTATTTATTGGAATTTTTTTAACATAAATACTTAAGATATTTATTTTATATATAAAAAAAACACAACGATTTCTAATATGTAATGTTCGTTCGGCCAGCTTTTTATATTTATTAATGATAAATTAGTCTACAATTATCGATTATTGGTCACACCCAGGCCGCGCTTTTGTTTGTCAATTGCTAAATTTATTGTCTTTGTTGTTGCTGTTTGTACAGCTAATGGATTTATTGGGTAAACAGCTGTCGCATGTTGAGCATTTGTCAAAAAACCACAATACGTTCCGTCCCCCCGTTGCCCCTCGCAACCGCTTCACTATCTATTTTTTGATGCTGGTCTCGCCGATCGGCTTGGGTTTGCCTAGTTTCGCCGTAGACTTTTGGCTGCCAGACAACACGTCTCCAGATAAAGCCAGAAACATTTAATACGATATGCGTAGAGCATTTCTACCAATTAAATTTAAATTAAATTCGCATGCAAAAAAATGTGTGTTATGATTTCTAAGTTGTTGACAGATTTTAATGCGTTCTGGCCACGTTTATACTTGTAATTTAAATTCATAAAAAGTGTGTATTAAATTCATTAATCTGGTTGCATTAGCAAAGGAATATAAGTAAAAATGCACCTTCATTTGGCATGTAAATATAAAAGATCTCAGCTTTTAATGACTGCTAATTTTTTACAACTTCCTCCTGGCCCTCGAGCCCCCATTTACCACTTGGGGGTCACGCATCTTGCGCTCGTCGCGATTTAAGCATAAATAATAACCGTATCGATGTGTGAGACTTTGGACAAGGTCAGAAGAGCGAAGCGAAATGGCTGCCTTGCCTCTCTCACGCCTCGTGCAGTTTCGCCGGCACACGCTGCGTATGCGCAATGCGGCTGAAGCGGCTTAATTAAGTGCAGCGGTGACGGCAGAGACGATGGAGAACGAAAAATTAAGTGCAAATTGGCAATTAAGTGAGTAATTTATGAAGCGAAATTTCACCAGCTGGGGATGATCTCTCGACCGGTTACAAATTGAGACCTGGCCGCAGAATCGGCTCGCATATCCCTATGCTTATTTTTGTATTAACTCATAAATTTGGGGTTCGTTAAGAATGTCGAAATAATAAATGCGGCTGCCACATTAAGACCCCCAGCAGCAGCTCCACCATCAGCGAACAATGAACAATCGATTAAATACAAAAAAATAAGAAGAAAAAATCAGGCAAAAATGCAGCAGCCCAGCAGCGCAGAACAAAGACCAAAAGTGCCGACAAAATGTTGCCAACTCTGGGACATTCGGGGGGACAGATGCCGCGATAAACGCTAAAGCCACTAAAAACAATCACAACAACCACAAGGCGGTCGCAGCAAGTGGAAAAGCAGAAAAAAAGAGAGGCAGCGAACATGGAAATTTATTAAAAATCTGGCGGCAATGATATGCAAATAATAAAAACCAAGCTGCAGAGAGTGGAAGAAGACAAAGGGCAAACAGAGACATTGCAATTTGTAGCTGAGTCTCCATTAACATAAATTAAGGAGATCCAATTCCCTTCCGCTGCCAGCTGTTTTGTTCAGAATTTATTGGGAGTGCTAACAAAACAATTTATACCCTTATAATGGCCTTATTAGCCATTATTAGTACCGCTTATCGCAGGTCACAGCGACTCTCGCACAACACACTCACAGGTAGTATTATTTCTGGCGGGACCCCTCTCAAATTTCAGCTCCGGTGTTCGTTTTTTGCCTCTTTGGATGTTGGCTCTTGGCTCTTGGCTCTTGGCTGTTCCCCTTCTGGCTGTTGACAAAAATAAAAATGAAAAATTATCGCAATAAATTAAATTTGCTATCGCAAGGCATTAATTCTCGGCTGAGCAGCCACAACAGACACAAATCGAAAGGAATGCCGATCTCTGGCTTGGCCGTTGAAAGTGAAGCTTGGTGGCAGCAACAAAAGACTTGGACAGCGAACTTGCCAGCGCTGGGAGAGTGATTTGGTGGCTTTGCATTTGGGAATTCCCAAGCGATTTGAGCTCGCATGGATTTATGAAGGAATTTCGTTGAATGCTGGAACACAAGAATTAATCGATCGATTAATTTTCATCACTCGGAATTAACATAGAAATTTAAGGAATATTTAAATTGTAGAAGAAATTATTGGATGGGAGTTTTTAGTGGACGTTTTATTGTCTGGTGCATTTAATATTTATTTACTTAATTAACTGTGGTATTTAGGATATTAGTTGTTTAAGAGTCCAGCATATCCTTGGGTCATTTTAGAGCTTTTGATTCCTCTCAATTATATTCAAATTAACGCCGCTTGCCCACAGGCTCTCCTCAGATTGCTTTTCAGATCTCCCTTCTCCTTGGATCCTGCCTAGCTGCTAATTAGCAAATGATTTACTACGCAGTACGCCAATACAAATACACATACACAGATGGCACAGATGGTGGGGAACCACCCAAAATGCTGGAGAAGAAGACACAAAGTCAAACCGCAGGAGACAGGCTGGCCGCCAGGGAACCATTAAAGGCAGAAACAAAATCAAGGGCTGTGGCAAACCAACAATTTTCAGACATAAAACAATTTCTGTTCGCCACACAGACTCTGGCCTCGACTCGATCATCATCGCGGAGATAATGATGATCTGCGTGTGTGGTGTGATCGGTGGTCAGATGCTGCTTCTCCCTCTCCCCCTCTCCCGGCCGAAAATTATTAATTATAGTCACGAAAGGAAATAAAGATTTCATTTCAACAGAATGTAAAACAAAAAGCAGTAAAAAATAAACAGAAACAGAAACCGAAACCGAAAAAGCGGGGCCCGCACAGACACATTTCTCACAGTGCAGCTGCCTGCCGCTCTGGGAGAGCCCCCTAAAAGGATTATAAAAAAGTTGTCGAAACAAGCCATTGGCAACAACAGCCAGGCAGCCTCAACATTATTAAGAAATTAAGTAATTTCTTTTTTATTTATGCTCCACGGGTTTTACTTTAGATTATCTGGCCTCGGGCCCCAAAGCTGGCCGCATAAAAGGGTAGCTCTACCCACTCCACTCCACTCTGCAGCTGCTGCCCGTCCCGATCCCGATCGGGATTCGGATCGGATCGGATCGGATCCCCATCCACCTAATATCCCCCAGATCCAGTCCGAGTCTCAGTTCCAGTCGCAGTCCGTACCTCTGTCCGTCTGTGAAATTTATTAACGATTTTTTATATGATTTTTGTTTTTATTTTATATCTCTGTTTGGACTGCGCTCGGAGCTGGGCATAGGATGTAGTCGAGGTGTCCGCATAGACACTTCGGGTGTTGGCCAAGTTTTCGCTTTTCGGGAAGCCTCCGCTTCTGACCGAATAATTCCCGAACTCAGGTCTTAAGTGGAGCTAATTTGTTTGGCTGCTAAAAAATGTTTGAGCCGCGCTAATCAGCCGCATAAATTTTGGTCTGAGACTCTTCGTGTGAGTCGGCTGATTAGTAATTTGCGGTCGGGATATATGACTGCGACCACACAGAGTCTCCGAAAAATAGCAACAAATTAATTGAGTGGGTGCTGAAAAGGAAGTTGGTAATCGGTTTGACCGCAAAATTTGGCAATAAAATGAATGGCTTTATTTTGGGAATAAAGGGAAGACATCTAACTGACTTGTTTTTAAATATAAATGGCTATTAATCTTAAAAAATAATGTCTTATTTTAATTTGGCTGTTATACTATATTTTAATGTTTATTTAAAATCTCTGGCGCCTCATTTGAATCGTAGAGAATTAAATACGAATATTTCTTAGAGGCACTAAGTGAAGTTAAAGTATACAGTGGGCTGGCATAAAGTTATGGCCAAACAGCTGTCTTGTAACAATTATTTTTATGATCGTTTAACGGTTGTACAAAAGCAGTTAACTTTTTTGACAATTGATTTCTGGAATAAGCTGCCAACAAGCTATATGTATGTATTTTAGCCACATGCCAAGGAATTCCCATCAATTTATGATCGTTTAAAGTTCAACATCGCCGAGCACTCCCATAAAGCACAGCCTCCAAAATTCTGACAACCATTACAAATCATTAAAATAATGTTGAATGTTCGCTGCTCATTCGCTCGTATAACACATTTATGGCATTTCTGCCTGTCATAAGGCCAGCAAACAGACATTTTTATTTGTTGTTTGCTGTGCACGCAAAACGCATTGAATATTTAACATGATAAATGGTAATGATGAACGATCATCATGATCGGCCCGCTGTGAGAGCTTCATCTTCATCTTCATCTTCATCCTGTGAGCTGCTGTTGGTTTTTCTAATTTGTAAGCCGAAAGATCAGCGCTCGACACACGCTTGGCTACTTTTTGGCGCTCCACGGGGTGCAAAAAAAATACAAATATTAAATACAGCCAAAGGCTTTGATGCCGCCAACGTTGATGGGCAATGAATAGTGAACATTGTCTTCATATGACGGTGCTGGCAAAAAGTACTGAACGGGAGGGTTTAACCTGTGGGATTAGAAGGAAAAACACCTGTGAAAGTATGGTAAATATTGGATAAGTTTGATTGTATATTTCTCTGGGTTTGCCAGCTGCACAAGTATATTTTGGCTTTTTAATTAATATTTATTTCCTGTTGGGAAAAGCATAGTATATATTGCTTTGCAAAATAGGCTTATATTATAGTCACACCAATTTGTTATCCATCCACCCGCGTGTATATTTTGTATTCCCACCCCATAAATTATACATTTTATTAAATTGTTAGTGCCGTTGAAATATGAGCCCGAGACGCACCTCTATCTGTTTCCATGGTGCCCAGATTCAACTCCCAGCTCCAACGGCATCCCCATCCACATCAGTCAAACATCATTTAACTGGAGGCTAATCCGCAATCAGCGCGATTTCTAATTTGCACCACAAGGTGTGCCTCGCCACTCCACTTGAATCCACTCAATTCCACACGAGCGCAAACACCAGCCGGGGCTAAATACTAATAAATTTTTAATGAAATTTTTCATATTTATATTTCGCCCGAGAGTCTCGGCCAGTTACAGTCACAGACAGCGTGTCGCTCCCAACCCTTGAGCGTCGACCGAGCCGATCCGAGTCAAGCCGAGCTGAGCTGAGCAATTGATGTGGCTGCCTTACCTGCTCCATTGAATTGAAAATAATTAATAACAATAATTTGCTGCACGATAAGAATTCCATTAAAGACGCAAAATGTATTGATCGTTTGTTGGTGGGGCTGGAGGGGGGCGTGGCAATCTGGCCCCTTCAACAAAATAACAAAAAAAAAAAATGAGAAACAACAAAGAAGGGGAAACCTCGACTTACCTTTATTTCGTTTTTTGAAGCACTTTTCGGGGCTGATTGTCGATGATTTTCTTCGCTTTTTTCCCCCATGTTTCTTTGTGTTTATATATCTAGATTAAGCCCTCGGGCAACAAACACATAAAATCAAAAGCCGAAAATCAACAACCAGAAACAACGGGTCCGCCGTTGATTATTGAAATCAATGTGTGTGTGTGTGCTGATGTTGAATCTCTTACTTTTCGGTCGTTCGCAGCTAGACATTTTGGCATTTCATGACACCCCGTTCAGTCGCTGTTTTCAGTGTTCACAGTATTCAGTTGTTTTCAGTTTTCAGATCCCGTCTCCCAGATCTCTGCCGATCACTCCGCACCAATCCACACAGCCACATCCACTCGAGGGACTGTGGAGCGTGGAGCTTTTGTCATGGCAGACTTCTTGGCAACGCCAAATGCTTTGTGTTTCGTTATGCCCGCGGGGCGGAAGCTCATAAGTTCGAGGTTGGCTTCTATATTATTAGGAAATAATTTATTTATTTATAAGATAAGTTAAACGTCCTTTAAATATTAGAAATACAAGCTATAATACAAGTATGTCTCAGTTTTAATTGTGTAATTTTCGGATTTCTTAAACAACCCTCGCGCATAGACGGCATATGTTCGTGTGGCACAGCCTCATCATCATTTTGGCTCACTCTGTGCGGGTGTTGGGTGTTCCTTTCCTCTCGACCTGCCCATATCCCCCATCTCCAGGCCCTGCTCATCGCCATTCCACACAATCGCAGGGCAGTCAGTCAGTCCCCTTTCCCAGCTGAAGACCAAGTCCAAGTCCAAATACAAGTTGCATCGGTCTGCACCGGGGTGGTCCAATTGTACTTGGACTTGAACGATTGGCTGGCTCACGAATTGCATTAAAATTGCAATTTCAGCAGCGCGCAAAGTTCATGTCAGACATTATGTTTGCTCCGCCGAGGGAATTGTGGGAGGATGGAGAACCAAGTCCGAGTCCGGGGCCACACTGGCTGGCTGGATTCGAGGGAACGGCCATTTTCCCTCAATATGTTATGTTTGTTTGTTTGTTTAGCTGAACTGAACTGAGCCGAGTTCCTGTTCGGACAAAAGCCACGACGATTTCAACGCTTCGTCGTGTTCTTTGTGCGCCTGTCTGAGCCAGAGTCTGCTACAAGAGTTCTTGAGCTTGGACTTGGCTTGGACTTGGGGCCGAAAGTAATTTATTTCTTTATTGTTTTACGAATTTACAATGCAACTGTGGGGAAACAAGGCAGGGAGAGCCAGCGACAGAGACAGAGACAGAGACAGAGTCAGAGCCAGGCAACCAGAGCCATAACAATCACGCCGCAGTTGTTGTTGCGTGTTGCATTTGGGGTGACCACCTTGGCGGCCAGATGCGATGCTCTTGCTCGAACTTGGACTGGGACTCTTGCCTCTGGCAACGACATTCGAGGCTGCTGCGCCGCACTCATCAGTGTCAATGCCGGCAACGAACGATGGTCCAGGCTTTTGTGGTACCATGGATTCATGGTGGATGGTGGATCCATGGATCTCGGTGTGTCCTCCTTGGTGTGTGGTACGCATGCGCCCGGCAGCGCCCCGAGGAATGCGTTGCACGAAATGCAAAATGTCAGCGGCGGCGGCGGCCCAATCGCAGCTCCGCTCGCCACTCACTCGCCTGAAACATTCCTGCGGACCAACTGGAATTTCCTTTGTTTTCTGTGAGAAATTTCAAGCCAACACATAAATTGTCGTAGGCGCAAGCGGCCGAAAGGCTTCTGCCTGCCACACAGCTACCACAGTTTCCCAAAGTCTCATCTGGGGAGGCGAGTTTCGAGTACACTTATCAGAAGGGTAATTCATTCGGAGGAAGCCAAAGTATTGAAAATAAAATTTGATAAATTTAATAAACGATTTAGAGGAACTTTAATTTATTGAGCAATATATAAGTTCAATGTTTGAACTCTCGAACTCTCAATTTGTAAACAAAATAACTCAGTAATTTCATGTTAGCTACTTATTGCTTTTCCTCTGAAATTTAATTTACTTTACCCTCAAAAAACCTCTATCCTGTTGCCCAGTGTAGCTTCAAAGAGTCGAGCAATTGTTGCTGGTTGCTTTGTTGTTGTCGGCTTTGGGAGCTGATCATCAGCGCTGGCATTTAGACAATTAAAATACTTCAAGTGCTTGTCTTTCGCTCAACGTCACATTTTGTTTATTTATGTGCATTAATTCGCCGGGTAGCTTATAACTTTTCGCATTCCTCCCCGCTGCAGCTAACCCCTAACCCCCGCCGCCGAAGGATAACAATGAGATCCGTTCGCTGAGTGTTCGAGATCAAGTTCGTTCGTTAAGTCTTTCGATTGCTTCGGAATTGCATGCGCGCCTATTTGACGATTGGCTATTTTTAGACCGGCACTTACACAATTCGTTTACATATTAAATACGAAAATCCAGCCATTCGATTGCTTATTCAACTCAATCAAAATTCCTAGGAATAAATTCCTCACTCGTATCATTTACAACCTGCGCCTGATCATTCAGTAAATTGGCACTGTCAGTCCCCACCGCGCACCCCCACATGACAACATTTTAACTAACTGCCTGACAAATACAAAACAGTATAATTTTTCAATTAGCAAATGATAAATCAAACTAACACTCAACGGCCGCTGGGACGGGGGACTGTGGACGGGGTGCTAGTGTCAAATTGAAAATTCAAATGCAGTCTTTAGTTTATTAATTGCTCGAACCGATGGACTGGACTGGGGGGAGCTGGAAAATTGCCCAGGCTGATGCGATTCATAATTACGCATATAAGCAACTATTTTGTTTATTTAATGCAATTAGTGACGGAGAACTCGAAGGGAGAACTTGTAATGTAATGGCCTGACTAGGGGATTACAGGGAAATGGGTTTGAAGTAGCGGGGATGATGAAAAATAATCATGAAGTATTTGTAAATATTGATGAATAAGTATTTTAGAAATTTCTCCGAAACAATTGTAAACTAATATTCAAATTTGTTATTAATATTA
>JAEIIH010024144.1:0-16310 GCA_018904745.1 Drosophila orosa
GACATTTCTCAAGCATGCAAATATTATTTAATGTAAAATAAGTAAATGGCTTTGACATTGTTTCAAGATTTCTGGTTCTGGTTCTGTATTCAACACTTGGATTATATTTTATACAATTTTCTGCTTTTCGTCATGGGTTAAGAGTTTTTTTAACCTACTAATATCAACTCAATTTCAGTTTAATTTACCTTAAACATTTACTTTAGAACAAATACTTTTGTTATATTGCCTTTATTGCTATATAAGCCTTTTTTCTTGTTAAATTTTCAACTGTTTCTCTGGTCGTAAAATCTAGACTATAGTCACACCCACACAGATTCGCCAACCCCACAGCGATAAGAATTGTGTACATATGTTGCATTACGATTTTCCTTTGTTTTCAGTCTGTGGGGCTCCAAACAATTCGTTTGGCATTATCAACCCGACGACGCTCACAAACACTCTCAAAAGCCGGCTAGACCTACACTAATCCAACTCTGGCATATGACTCATTCGCGTTCTGTTTGCGGGTTTGTCCCGCCGGATTTCATCTCTGGCTAATCCGAATCCAAAAATGGGTTAAACCCCCCATTAAACCTAGAAAGAAATCCATTCCTTTGGGAAACTCAGATATTCTACATGTGTACATGTTTTATCTTTGTTTTAAAACCAAAAAATATATATATAGTATAGTAAACCGGAAGTTACTTTTGCTTTATCTAAAAGTGCCAACATTTGAGGATTTTAATTACTGAATTGGCTTCATAGGGTTAAGGGTAAAGAATGTTGCTATGGGAATCCCAGGTGCAATTAACTCGGCTAGGTTTATTTGGCATTTAATAAACAATTAACTACCGGTTATTAATCATACATATGTTTGTTTGGTAAAGTTATAAAATTATATTAATGTGCATACAATACTCTTTGTATACAACACATTGCACTTGAGATATGAATACAAGTGTAAATATTCAAAGGGCTTTAGTTTTGCCTATTTGTTTTTGTTTTTTGGCGAAGCAGAAAGCTGATAAGCTAGGTCCAAGCGTCTTTATTTGAATAAACACAATCTCAACTCCAAATTTTTGAAGAGGAAACCTGATGACCATAAAGAAATCAGTATACAAATGTCGATGTTAGGATTGGTTATATGATCAAGCTTTTTACATCTCAAATGACGTGGCTCTTGAGGCTCATGGCAATTCATGTAATTCCCCTTTTTGCTGCGTTGAAAAGAAAGCAAGTGCCTGTATCAGGTTCATGTGACGCTGCTGCAGATTGTTGACACTTGAAAAGCCTGGCGATAAAGCGGCCACGATCGTTAATCCCTTGTGGGCGGTCAATGTAAATAAATAAAGAAATAATGCACATCGTCTGCTCTTTTTTTTTTTTTTTTCTCCCCCACAGATCGGATCTCTGCTGCATCGGACCAACTTTCTGATCAATACGCCGCGTGGCAACAACAACTATCGCATCAAGAACTTCGCCTTGATGGAGTTTCGCAAGGAGAAGTTCAACTTGATGGACGAGAAGCATCGTCAGCGGGATGTTAGTGTCACATCATTGGCCACTTTTACCGGAAGAGCTCTGGTGGAGGGTAATGGTGGGCCCATAACCGAAGGTAGGACCAAATCTCGGCCCTTAAAATGTTCCCCGCTAAATGAGAGATTTGTTTGCAGAGTACAAACTCGATTCGGAGGCGGAGGCCATAATATTAAAATACCAAAAGACCAAAACACAGGTGCTGCCTAAGGAGTTTGAGCTGGACTCCATGGGCTGCTATATGTGTCAGGTGAACTTTGAGACCATCGAGAAGTACGAGGAGCATGTGGAATATCATGGCGATGAGTCCGATTTCAAGTCACTCGAGAAGATGGAGAAGCTGTAAGTAATTGTAAATGCTGGTTGCATCACAGGAGATTATCCAATCGGCCTTCTTGCAGCTCTTCCCCCAAGCTGACACTGTCCTATCAGACCTGCGTGGACAGCCATTACTTTGGCTTCACTCTGAAGACAAAACTTAAGGATTTGGTGGTGAATAAGTTCATTATTGTGCAGTCGCGTCAGTTCTACTACGTGAACAATGCACGCATGCCGCTGGAGATGCCAGAGAGCGGGGAACTGGTCTTCTTTGTGGACTCGCACGTCTTCATGATCCTCCGGGAGATGCCCATCGTGATTGGGTTCACCTGCAACGGACTTGGGTATGTGGAGCAGCACCACTTCATGCGAACGGAGGCGCTGCCCAAGGCCAGCTTCAACATAAATCCGTACCGGCTGTCCAACAACGAGACATTCAAGAGCCAGCGTCTGGCTCCATCGAATCCACCCACCGAGGTGGTGCGTGCCCTGAAGCACGACGATGCCCAGGTGCGGCTGGCCGACTTTGACAAGCACTACCGCAACTTTTGCGAGCGGGGCAAGGACCTCACCCAGGAGAACATCAGCGGTACGCTGCGCACATTGCTCCAAGTGGAGGACATCGAACGGTTGCAGCACTACTTGGCGCTCAAGCAGTCCAAGATGGAGCTGCACCAGTTCGGCCGGGAGCTGTCGGTAAAGTTGCAGCAGGGCGCAAACAGTATGAGCGTGGAGGATATTGTCTCGCCGGGCGACGATGTGCTGATCATCAACGAGCGCGGCAGCTCCGATTC
This sequence comes from Drosophila orosa, assembly GCA_018904745.1. Taxonomy (NCBI): domain Eukaryota; kingdom Metazoa; phylum Arthropoda; class Insecta; order Diptera; family Drosophilidae; genus Drosophila; species Drosophila orosa. Next base: position 2,631 of record JAEIIH010024144.1, read on the forward strand.
GGGTGTGCGGCAGCTGCTGGAGAGCAACAACCAGGTGCTGGAGTTGGCCCTCAAGGACTTCGACTCGATCGTGCAGTGGGGCCGGATGGTGGACGAAAAGTTTGGATCGCTGGACAAACCGCCGCGCGTCTACTTTGCCCGCATCTTGGGCGTTTCGACGCAGCGTGTTAACATCACGTGTGAACGCCAGCTGGCGGACAACACCACATACACGCTGATCTTTCGTCCGCTGAGGGCTGTGATGCGTTACCAGTATCGGGCCCTCCAGCAGTTGGCCTTGACTCGCGCGGAGGATGTGCAGAGGATTCTCTTTCCGGGGGACATTCCGCGGGAGGCGGTGCCCCTGGGCGCCTTGAAGCTGAGCAATGAAAAGATTGCGCGCAATCCGGAACAGTTGGACGCTGTAAAGCAGATAGCTCTCTGCAAAAAGCTACCCGCTCCGTACATCGTGTTCGGACCGCCGGGAACCGGCAAGACCTCAACCATATGCGAGGCCATCTACCAGCTGTTCGTGAACCGTCCGGAGACGAACATCCTGGTGCTGGCTGGCTCGAATACGGCCTGCGACGAGGTTGCTCTGCGTCTGCTCCAGGCGATTTCCAAGGCTCCGGGCAGTCAACCGCATCCCTTGGCCCGCATCTTTTCCGCCAGCTGCGATCGACGCATCGACAACATTGACGACCTGCTGCTGGAGTATTCCAACATGTACGCCGTGCACTTTTATCCGGCCGTGCAGGCCCTGCATCAGTATCGCATCGTGGTCTGCACCCTCAGTTTGGCCGGAAAATTGTCAACGGGTGGATTCGCCCGCGGCAACATCTTCTCGCATGTGTTTCTGGACGAGGCGGCCGCCTCGACAGAGGCAGAGGCACTGATGGGCATCACCTGCACCTTGTCGCCGTCGTCGAATCTGATCCTATCCGGGGATCACAAGCAGCTGGGACCAGTGCTGCAATCGCAGCGTGCCAGTGAATGGGGTCTGGATGTTTCCTTATTCGAGCGGCTCATGGAGAGGAAGTGCTATCAGGTGGATGAGGACGGCAGCTACAACAAGGCCATTCAAACGCGCCTGATTCGCAACTTTCGCTCCCATCCGGAGATCGTGGCGCTGTACAACGAGCTCTACTACAATGGCAAGCTCAAGGCCCAGGCTCCGATGGGTGAGTATAGCTGGTAGACCCTTGCCGAATCCTTAATTATTTGCATTTACTTCGCTTTCAGATACTGTTTGCCGCTACAGGACTTGGTTCCACACCCCGAATGCCGATTTCCCGATCATGTTCCATTCGGTATTTGGCACAGTGATGAACACCAAGAGCTCTGTGAGGTAGGTATCCATTGATGCCTACAATAATGCCATGAAATACACATTTAAATAATACCATTTAACAGTCTGTGCAACAACAAGGAAATCGATGCCGTCATGGACTATGTCAAGGATCTCATGTACTTTGGCTTGAACGGAGAGAAGGTGCCGCAATCGGACATTGGCGTCATATCGCCCTATAAGAGCCAGTATCAACGCATTCAGGAGCAGTTGAATATGCGCAACTGGTCGCAGATCGATTGCGGGTCTGTGGAACTGTTCCAGGGCAAGGAGAAGCAGGTGATCATAGTGTCGTTTGTGCGTTCCTTTACGCCCAAGCTGGGTTTTCTGAACAATCAACGGGTAAGATTATGTTTTGCATTAATTCCTTGTTTTTAAAATAGTTTTTTATTTAAATGTTGAATGTTCTGATTAATTTATTTGTTTTAATTGCTTTTATTTTCTATCCCCGAAGCGCCTGAACGTCCTGCTCTCGCGTCCGATGTCCCTGCTAGTTCTGATCGGTAATCCGCGAACGCTCAGCCAGAATAACGATTTCCGGCGAATCATTGAAATGTGCCGTGATCGCAAGACGCTGGTGGGAATGCCATACTTTCGCGAGGAGGTTAACTTCCAGAATAAGCAGCAGAATGTCACTCCCGGAGGCTCACGTATTGGAAATGCTGCGGCTACTGTTGAGCAGCAGCCGCAGCAGCAGCAGGCTGCACCACCTCCTGGCCTGGGGCAAACCTTAAAGCGAAGTAATAATACCAAAACCCGAAAGCAGTATATCCAGAGAAACAAAAATCGTGCACAAGGATAATAAGATTTTAATACAAATCAATGTCGGATCACTCCTTAGCCTCATTTACATAATAAATCGGCAATCTTTGTACTTTCCACGATTTATTGTTTCTCTGGCGCTGCTCAGCAAATGTTAATCCCATTCCCTTTACAATTTACCATTTACCATTTACCATTTACCATTTAGCTTCTACGAATGCCAAGAACCCGGCTCAGGCGGTTAGGCTGTTCTACAACAAGGAGCAGTTGCTAAAACTCGGCACCGAGTCAAAGGCGTCTGTCCATAAGACCGAGCTAGACAAGATCTTTGACGACTTGCCAAAGGTTCCAGGTGGGGACACACGCTACGTAAACCACAACAGTGATGCAACTCGTGCGGTTGCGGCCCAACTGAAGGATCTAAAATTGGAAAAACGAGGCCAGGTAAAGGGTTCAACTGCCACGGCTCCAGCAAAGCTGTCAAAGCCCTTGAATCTGCCGGTCAATAGGCCCTTCAGGCTGCCCTCAGATGAAAACAATGCGAACAGGCCAGTACCGTCAATTAGAAGCGAGCAAAAATCATCGATTGAGACGATCACTAAGCCAATGTCCATAAGGCCAATACCGTCACTTCGAAGCGAACCAAAACCATCGGAACCGAAAGCCTCTAAGCCCCTGTCTATACCAGCAATAGCGGCATTCATGGGCGAGCAACGCTACATTAATGGAGTGCCCTGTGGCATTGAAGTGCCGTACCAGCCCAGTGCTCCGCAAATGTCGCCGCCAAAGACCACTTACAGTTACATTCCAAGCGCAAATCACCGATTTGAGAATACGCGTCCCATGTCCGATGAGTACAGGCGCCCGCCGCCGTTCTACGAGCCCCACCGCAGCTGGACTCAGGCCAATTGGACGCCGCCGCCGCCGCCTCCAAAGGAAAATAAGTCAAAGTGTGTCATTTCATAATAAGTGTGTAGCTTCTTAGGAGATTAGCTATCTCCAATCTATGAGGATTATGCTATTGCTTGGAATAACAAGCGATAGTGCGGTCCTCTTTTTGACTTTGCTATTGGCATTTGTGGGATCTGCGATCGTCCATGTGCCAATTAGCATAACAACTTACCAAATAGATTCACACTTGATGTGCGCCCCTGCAGAAAAGACCAGAGACAGGCGGATAAAGGAACCTCCCGTCCTGTTCTGTCCTTCCTGCCTTGGCGCCATCACATGCGAATGTTTTTGATTCGAGCATAGGCATGGAGCCCTCAAAGTGAACACTTCTCGTTTGCAACTGCCCGTAGCATTTTCGATTTATAATACGAACGTGGGGTGTCCCAAGTTTGTAATATAAACCGCAAACTGTATGTGCGATTAGTTTTTGACTTTGGGTGTTTATTAGCTGTATAATTATTTCTTTCCATGGCGGAGGGATCTTTAGTTGAAACTAAGTTTCTTCCTCTGCCAATTAATGTTTATTCCGCACCATTGAAGACGTTATCTGTTCCATATCTATGTACGACCATGACTTAAATATATATGTCTAAATATAAGGCAAATCTGAATTGTCAGCCTCTATGTATGTGTATTCCCGGCAGTATTTAGTATGTGAAAAAGACAATATGATTTTAATAAATATTCCACAATATCATCACAAAAGCTTAACGAGTCTCTCTGTTTTATTAAATCGCCTTTAGATCAAGTCTCCGGGTAACCAGCATGTTGCAAACATTGAGTAAAACAAGAACCAATCTTGCGAGCTCAGATTATTTTAAGTGCAAGTTCTTGGGACTTGTTAATTTATAGATAAATGAGGGCCTTTAAAATCTCAAATAGCTATTTCCTTTTTATGTTTTGGGGAGGCCTAATCGAAGAGGTTATTTTTGGGAAAGCAAAGCACTTTTTTTTGTATTTTTAAACCGTTTGCAGGGTATTATAATTTCAGTTAGACGCATGTTATTCAGCGAAGAAACCTTTTCCGCCCTTTAAACCATATATATTCTTGATCAGCACGAACAGGAGAATCATTCTGGCTCATTTTAAAGGGAAAGTAATTATAGTCCATTTTTTGAGAAAAAAAAACATGAAAACATTAAAATTGTCAAAAATTGACAAAATCTTTAATTTTTTAAAACTTTAAATGCATATTTAATATTCTTACAAAAATTGGCAAAGAATTGCTTTCCGATTTGAAATTAAGACATTTTTGGCTGAGATATGATAGATTTTCACAATGCAAGGGTATTGAAATTTCGAAGTTAGCTTACATTCTTGGTTATTAATTAATTAATATTTTAAAATTGTTTTAGAATTTTACAAATAATGTTAGTTTCAAATGCGTCTGGATAAACCTTTATATAATGATCTTGAGCAGGCATGGGCACAAAATATAACGGAACGGGCGAGAGCAGAAAAAGCCACTGCGTGCCCATCTGGGATCTTGAGTGATCTTGGCATGAAATCGAAGCCAAAATAGTTTTGGAGTTCAGCTAAAGGCCTACCTTATACTAGAATAATAAGCATAACTTGAGAAATTATTTAAGTCTAGCCCAGAGTTCTTGTTATCAGCCAAAACTTGGCTATTCCAAGAAACACTTTATTCTGAGAAGAGCAATTATTTCATATATATATATATATATAAGTAATTTATTTTAAAATGTATAATACATATAAAGGCGATAAGCTTTTCTTTTAGCACTTGGGGAGTTGGGAGGTTGTGAGGTTCTACCAGTATGTCCGTATCTGCCGGCGAGGCAAGATGAGCTGCTTAGTAACGTTAATTTTTGTGTCTATTGTGGGGCTACTCAATAGCCAGAAGGCACTGTCTCAGCTTCTGGAGCCAGAATGCGGTCTCACAGGGATCGCAGATAAAATAATGAGCGGCACTAATGCCATACACGGAGCTAATCCTTGGATGGCCTACCTTTATGTAAAAGAAAATGATTTTGTATGCGGTGGTTCTCTCATTCACAAACGTAAGAAATAACTCTATAGATAAATATTTGTGTGATTTTGTATCTATCCTCGCTCAACAGGCTTTGTCCTGACCGCTGCTCACTGCATCGTCACTGGAGAGACTCTGTAAGTAAACTTTGGACCCGAAAGTTCCTATTCTATCGTATATTCCTAGCTCTGTGCGTCTGGGGGAGTACTATTCGGCATCAAGGGCCAACGGCTCTACAGTTTACAACGTGACCTTGGCCATTAGGAACCGTTTCTATACCAAAGTTACATATGAGAATGACATCGGGATGCTGAAACTCGATCCTGAGGTGCAGTTCAATGGTGGGTTAACGTTAAGCTCTTACCAATGTACCCCTCACGAATATTTCGCCAACAGATTATATCAGGCCCATTTGCATCTTCACGGATGCCTCGCAGGCACCGTCTGTGACTTCCTACAGGGTCACAGGATGGGGCACAACGGGGAGGCAGCGGGTGGCCAAGAAGCTGCAAACGCTTGAGTTGACAGACGAGGCCCCCGAGAAGTGTTACGAACAGATGGGGGTGCGTCTCATACCGGGCCAGATCTGTGCCGGCCATCCCACAGGCGATACCTGCTTGGGTGACTCGGGCAGTCCGCTGGGGCATTACGTGAACATAAGTGGCACCATGAGATATACGCAGTTCGGTCTGGTCAGCTACGGACAAGCGATGTGCATCAGTCCTGGGGTCTACACTCGAGTAACCTTCTATGCGGACTGGATTGTGAAAGCTGTGGAATACGGGCTTAGGCAGTGAAAGAATGAATATAATTTTTGATTTTTTACTGTGGCAGTAATTACGTTTTTACATAATATATGTAAGAAAGCATAAAACGAATTCGTGTCATAACGCCAAGTGTTGTTATGACACCGAAATGTAAGTTGCAAGTTGTAACTTACAACGTCTACATTTAAAAGTGTCTTAACGCTAACAGATTCAAAGGGAATTAATCTTCTAAAAGCTTCTAAAGTGCATAATAAATAAATAAGTTATTCTATAAAAAAGAAAAGGTTCTTTATGTTTTCCTCTCTACGCAAATTTCGTTACGACTACTAAGTTTAAAGTTTATAAACGAAGAATACAACATTCAAAAACCTCCAAAGTTGTTTTCTTAACTCTCGCAGCAGTTTGTTTGTAAAGTCCGATTCGCTTTTTCCCACGAAAACTTATCAATAAATCAGCTTATCAGGCTTTATTATAATTACATTTTATTTTTAATTGTGGGGCTACAACCTATGTACATAAGCTGCCCATTAATGATTATTTTTATATATTTATTTGTTGTTTCTAAATTAAATAATAGTTTCATTAGTTTATGAAGCGATCCCAGTGTGCGGGGTGAACAAACTCAAGGGATCATCTCATATATTTTATGCCATAGCTTCTAACCAGTTCGAAGTAAAACAATTCTGTTTGAAAATATTGTGAAAATTATAGTAACTACAGTGAGAAAATATTCCCCCGAATATTCCAGACCCACAAGGTTTCGGTTCGATAGGATAGTGCGAGAAAATGAATTCCTCCGGCAAAATCGGCGGCTGGAGTACTGCAACGCTTGTAACTCCTCGATCTCGTGGCAACACCACCTCCTCCGGGGTGACAGTCCGGGCCAAGTTGGTGACGGAACCTCTATCGACGCAGACGGCGGGAACACGCAAAACAGTTCACGGCGGAGCGGGCGATGGAGGCGGCACCGGTGCGGCTTCGAGGCAGCCAAGTCGTCGCCAGGTCAAGAATCCTCCTCTGCCCGCTCGGTTGGTTCATTCCACCATAACTTCGACCCTGAGGGCCAGGCAGACGGCCAAGCAGCAGTGGGATCAGGCTGCCCAGGAGAAGCCCCAAGCGCCGACAGCCCCATCGAAGGGTCACGAGGGTGGTGAGGTCAAGAAATTATCCAGGCAGCGGGTGATGTCCCAGGCGGCCAAACAGGCGGCACGGGCTCGTCTCTGGCCAACCAGACAGCCCGCTGGTGGCATGGTCTCCAATCAGCGCAAAGAGATGCCAATGGCAGGTGTTGCGGAATCCAGGACTCTGGATGAATACGACATGCTGATGGCGGCGGAGGAGGCCAAAGCCAGAGAGACAGAGCCCAAGGAGCGCGAGCTGCTGGAGACAGGCATCCAGACCAACGAGGCGGAGATCCTTGACCATCGCCTGCTGCTCGGCTACGTCAAGATGGTCAGTCCGTCGGCACAGCTGGCCCAGCAGATCGATCGGGAGCGGCGCGAACTAAAGGCTCGGAATGATCGCCTGGCGGCGCGTCGGTTCGCTATCCACGAACAGGAAGAGGAGCTGCATCTGGACGAGCTGAGGGAGTTCTCCGATAGAAATGCCATCACCAAGCGGATGCCAAAGAAGTCGCCGCCGATCTCGTACGCCACCTACGACAACCAGTACCAGAACGTCTTCAAGTCCATGGACGAGTTCTTCAGCCGGGAGGTGCCCAAGTCGGAGCCGGTGGCCAATATCCAGGAGCGCATTAAACGCAAAGAGAAGGAGCTACTGAGCCTGTTCGACACCGTTGACGGGGAGGAGTAAGCCCAGGCTCGATTCGAGACTTGAAAGGCTACATTTCAAATTATTTGTGAACGCCAAATGTGTATTAATGTTAAATTTTAGAATCCAAGAAAGTGCAGAGTAAATATTTGGGCATTAATAAAACTTTGGTAAATGTTTGGCAGCATTTTAGACTAAATTTGGCTATTGCAAACTTTTAGTTTTTATTCAACTTATATCAAATCTCAGAGAATCTTGGCCTGGCATTCCTTCTCCATCTCTAAATCTCTATATAAAGTCTGGTTTGGGACACACCCATGTATGCACTAAGCCCAACCCAATGCAACTTGGTTCGGTCTCAGATTGTGCTTGTCCAGCAAGTAGTACTTGGCACTAAAAACAATAAAACAACAAGTATCTTCAAGACGTTATTTAAATTGCGCTGAGCTAAGCTAAGCAGCAGCAACGGCCGCCACTTTCTCTGCGGCCCGAAAGCGGGGTCAAGCTTTCTCAACGGAACGAACGGAGCTCTCTGGTCCGCAGTCAACTCTGGCAACTGGTCGCGCGTGCAATGGAAAAATCTGCTCTACAATTTCCCCACGAAATTCGCGATGTCGAGGAGTCCACCAATGCGGAATTGATGGAGTATTTCCATGGTTTGTCTATCCTTTTCGCGTTCCCCAGGCTTAACCTCATTCCTTCCACTCCAAAAACTCTCAGGTGAGCGGACTGGCTTCGTGCAGGTCGGCTCCGAGGGATACTTCTTTCCGCACAAGTACAAGGCAGAGGCGGAGAGGTATTACAACTTTGAGGCTCGATCGGATGATGTGTGGATAGCCACGGTGCCCAGATCGGGCACCACATGGACGCAGGAGCTCATTTGGCTGCTGGCCAATGGTCTGGACTTTAAGCAGGCCCAGCGACAACCGCTCACAGAGCGTTTTCCATTTCTCGAGTGAGTCCACAACGCAATTTTCCAATAATTTCCCAATTTGAATTGATATTATCTCCTTCCTCGCAGATTTCCCATCTTCCTGCATCCCCAAGTGAAGGAGGAGTTGCTGGCGAAGAACAGGGAGTCTCCTAGTGCCTTGGAGTTCATTGAGAAGATCTCGCGGCCGGGCTACGAGGCCCTGAGCGAGGTGCCGCACACCCAGCGACGCTTTATCAAAACGCACTTTCCCTTTTCCCTAATGCCGCCCAGTGTCATGGAGCAGAAGTGCAAAGTCATTTACGTGGTGCGCGATCCCAAGGATGTGGCAGTGTCCTACTACCATTTGAACAGGCTCTTCCGCACCCAGGGCTATGTGGGAGATTTCGAGCGGTATTGGCGCTACTTTCAGCGAGGATTAAGTCGGTGATCATTATGGGTTATGTCTCTGTAAACTCTCTAAATGCGTATCCCTCTACAGATCCCTGGCTGCCCTACTACAGTCATGTGAAGGAAGCTCGCGCTCACGCCCATCTGGATAATGTGCTATTCCTGCGCTACGAGGACATGCTGGTGGATCTCCCAGGCACTATTCACAGCATTGCCAGCTTCCTGGAGTGCCCGCCCAAGGCCAAGGATCTGGACAGGCTGCTCGATCATCTGAGCATTCAGAATTTCCGAAATAACAAGTCGGTTAACATGCACGAAATGGCCTCCGTGGGCATTCTCAACGAGGGCGAGGCGGGCTTTGTGCGAAAGGGCTCCAAGACCGAGTGCCAGCCGCAAAAGGAGTTCATCGATAATCCCAGTCTTCTTGTTAATGCCAACGAATGGATCGAACAGAATGTAAAGTGCTTCAAAACTATATAAACTCCTGACTTTGATGGCCACGTTTTACTGTTTTGTTTGTTTGTTTTTGGTTTAAATTGAAAACTGAACTAGGAACTACGACTAACTAACGTATTTGCACATTAAAACTATCAACACTGGCGCTGGCGATCAGCTTGTGCACCTCGTTGACCTCCGCCTGGGTGAGGGTACGCTCCATGTGGCGATAAACGATGCGGAAGCACACGCTCCACTTGCCCGTCTTCGGGTGCTTGAACCTGTCCACCAGGCTAATCTGCAAATGCAAGTAAATATGAACAACTGAGGGAAAAGAGGAACCCACTGTAATGACTTACCTGCTCCACCATATCACCGGCCACCGAACGGACCAGATCGTAAAAGTCGTTGGGCGAGAAGCCGGCGTCCACCTGCACATCCTCGGGCAGCCAGAAGGACAGGTCGTTCGTGCACTGAGGATAGTGCGAGATGGGTTTGTACTTGGGCAGATTGAGCAGATCCTTCTCGCTGAACTGCGACAGGAAACCGCTGTCGGTCGACCAGAAGAGCCGGATGTCCGGTATGTCGAACAGCACCATGGCCAGACGCTCCAGGCCAACGCCAAAGGCATAGCCCATTGACTGATGGACGCCGGCCCGCTGCAGGATCTCGTGCCGCATAATACCGCAGCCCAGGACCTCCAGCCAGTTGTCCTTGAAGTAGATCTCCAGCTCCCACGAGGGCTGCGTGAAGGGAAAGTAGGTGTCCACCCAGCGGTACTTGATGCGCGGCCCAAAGAGATCCTTGGTGAGGCCCACCAGCACATGCTTCATCTCGTGCTCCATCAGCTTGACGGCCTCCAGGGTGTGGCAGGGCTGCTTGGTCTGGTCCATGAACTTCGAGGAGGGCAGAATGCGCTTCGGATCGGCCAGCTGGCCCGACCACGTCTCCTCGAACAGCTCCAGGCCGGGATTGCGCTCGAACAGCTTGTCCTTGGTGACCAGCCGCACGGCATCTGCCTGATGGAACACCGGGTAGTGGGTGCTGTCGATCTCATCGCGCCTGTACACCTCGCCGACCACCAGGAAGTTGTCCAGCCCGCCGGAGATCAGCTCCACCTGATGGGCCGTGGTGTGGGCGCGCAGCAAGTGCTGCTGATTCACATAGTAGCAGTCCGACTTCTGGCGACTCACATGGTCGCCGGGTATCAGCAGATTGTCAAAGTTCTGCTGCACAGTGACCACCGGATTCAGTTTGTCGTACACTGAGAATAGAGGATTCCCGCGTTGATTGCGATAGGCGGCGTAGAAGTAATTGACAATCCGCTGGCGGATGATGGACAGCGGGTGGTCTGTCTGCAGGTGCTTGTTGGCCCCCAGGTAGGACAGGATCTTGGGCGTTACATTCGTCCAGCTGTCGGTGGCGTACGTGCTCCCGTTGACCTCCAGCTGGGGTTGAACTGGGGGTGGCGATGACTTCTCAGCTGCCACGCTGCTGGCCAGGCTTCGGGTGACAGCGCTCCCGGGACGCGGGCAGAGCCGTGTTCCCTGCACGCGAAGTGTCAACAGCATCTTTGGAGGGATTCTTAATTATTTTTCAGCAAAAACTTTTATTATTCTTGCATTTTCTGTTATTGCCCAACTTCTGCAGTGTGACCAGGTCTGGTTCGAGTAAATCCTTCACTTGTCCGAAAAATAACAATAGGAAGAAATGGTCTCACCCATTTTGGTTGCTATAAACAGCTGGTATTTACTATAAAATTATGAGACTAAAATTTAATTTAATTTAATCTTGAAATACAAAAAGAGGTGATGTTATCCCAGCCAGAAACAAAATCTTTAAAGAAATCTCCCGCATAAAACACCTTTGAGGGCATATGATTGTGCTATAAAATTCCAGCCATACACTTTATTGTAAGCTGTGAGTAAATAAAATACATCTGGCAACGCCAAATCGAATTCCATTTTTGCGCGACTTTTAATTAAAAATTACCTCTCTCACTTCTATTTATTTTTGCATTTTAAGCTGTAGTTAATAAAAGAAATACATTTACAAATTGTATATAGTTTTTTATTTATTTTTCTACAAACATCAACACAGCAAGAGTTCACTTAGATTGTATGTGATGGCAGAATGTATGAATGTAATGGGAGACAAGTTGAGGGAATACAAAATCAAAGATTAAAATAAGTTTTGATTAAATTTAATTAAAGTTCATTTGAGATGCTTGTTGGGTATTTCTTGTTCTTCTCTCCGTTTTTATTTATAATATGAGGGGACCTGTGGCTAGTGAATACATCAGTTCTGGACCTTAGACCAGGGGATAACTGGCGGCGGTGGCAATGCCGCACTGGTTCTGCTTGTTGCGCGCCATCTTGATGAAACCCTTGTCGCCCCAGGTGGTTCCCCACGAGTTCTTCACCAGCCAGTAGTCCGCGCCGGACTCATCGGTGCCAAAGCCAACAGCAAGGACTCCATGATCCAGGTTCTCATCGTCGCAGGCGGGCTCGTCGTAGACGCCCTCCGAGTAGAACTGGAAGGACTCGTGGGAGGCATCAATGGCCACGGACACGGGACCAATGGTGGACACAGCCTCGGCCAGCTTCTTCTCGTTCTTCTGGGGCACATCGACAAATCCGCGATCGGTGGCTCCAATCGTCGCCTTGTTGAAGTGGCACGAGTCATCGATGGCCTCATAGGGATACGACTTCTCGGTGTCGATGCCTCCATTGTCCTTGATGTAGCGGAAGGCATTGTCCATGAGACCGCCGTTGCATCCATTGTTGCCATACTTGGTGGAGCAGTCGACCAGATTCTGTTCGGACAGCGAGACCAGGACGCCCGTCTTGCGGTAATGCTGACCCTCCAGAGCTCCGGTGCTGGAGAAGGACCAGCAGCTGCCGCAGTGTCCCTGATCCTTGACCTCGGTCACAGCGCCCTTGGTGCGCCAGTCCACAGACTTGGGCAGGGTGACATGGGCCGGCGAGATGAAGGTGACGCCCGCGAAGCTATCATCGGAGGCGCTACAAGAGGAGAGGAATAAACCACAAATTAAATTCAGAGTTCTGATGGTGGATATCCTTGCTTACCGCAGCTCCTTGTGCAGGGTGTAGTTGAAGCCGTTCATCACCTGACGGAACTCGTGGTGCAGCATATCGGCGTACTTGTTCACAGCCAGCTTGAAGCTCACCTTGCCGGAGGCCCATTGCTGGTTGTGCTTGGCAATCTTGTGCTTGTTCTCGTTGAAGATCTTGAAACGGAAACGCTCCTCGGTATCATCGTTGTAGTTCTTGCGGTGCTCCAGCTGCATATACATGGAAAAACCAAAGAGAGTCTCGTTTAGATAGTGTCACACTCTTATCACCGTTTAAGCTCTTATCAATTATCAGCTGCGATTAGATACAAAGTTCAGGAAAGGTAACAGCATTTAAATGCAATTCTCTCAACGATTTGGAAATCTTTTATGCCCAAGGCAACGTATACAAGTTTACGTAAACCAGATTTACGATCTGACCAATAGTTCTTAATCTCGAGATAACCTTATCACGGAGACGTCAACCTGGCACGAGCGCCATGCTCTGCGTTTTGGAACAGTAGTCGCGTCCATAAACCCAGCATGACCATAAAATTCTGCTTAACGACAACAGGAACTTGGAACTAGGCAATGGTGTTAATGTTCCAGGTAATAAACCAAAAAAACAACAACAGCTCCACCGCAGGTAGCACACACGAAATGCTCTCTGACGAGATGAGATCGCTGCATTGGTCCCTCGGGGTTCAGTTCGGGGTTGCTTCTCCGTGCCGACCCGCATATTTGAACAGCGCGGAAATAGCTGCGACAACTAAACATATGATAGCTATAAATGGGAATTGCTTCCAAAGTCTAAAGCGAGCAGTCGACAGGGGTGATATCTATTACTTTTGGGTAAATAAAAACAGTTTCTACATCTGTGGGGATGATTTTGATTGAAAGTCCATAAATAAACCCAAGATTTTGACACTGCCCCACTGTTTGTTTCGAAAATGATTCATAAGAAAAGGTTCGGGTCAATCGTAAATGATTTATTTACGAGTTAATAATAGTTTTCTAAAGAAATTCCTTGTTATTACTCGTTTTTATAAAGAATACAGGCTGTATGCCAATAGAGACTGAAAGCAAAGCTAGAATGCTGATATATATCATTATTAAGGCGGAATAATGAAGATATATATTCATCATATAGAGACATACTATATAAAATGGAAGTTCATATGACATTCAGTTTAAAAAGTAATTATTTTGTTTGTAAGCTCTTTAAGTAAGTATATTTAGCTTCCATATTTCAGTTAATGAGTTAAAGAGAACCCTTACTTAGTA
>JAEIIH010024145.1:0-19664 GCA_018904745.1 Drosophila orosa
ATTATTACACCTTACAAATAAAAGCATATTTACATTGGAATATACTTCCTTGTCTACTTTTAGACACATTTCTGGGACATCCCTGATTAAAATATGACATTTTCCACAGTATTTTAATTGAATTCAAATATTTTGTTTGTTTTGTAAACGTATATTTAATAATTATGATATGCTTAAATTATCAAAAAAAAAATTCATTTAATTCATAAACACATAATAAATACTTAATTTCAGTAAAAAAAAAGTTAAGTCAACTTTTAAATTAATTAAAATCATCAGCAATTCAAAAACCCACACATTTACCCTTATTTACTTATTTTTTTCAATTATTTTCACAACAAATACCCCCACAGTCAACAGTAAAACGCGCGCCACGTGTGAAAATCCTTAATTATTTTTTTCGGAAATCTCTGAATTAATGGCTTCTGTGTCAAGGTCGGAGCCGGAGACATATGCATCGAGTTGGCAACAATTAATTCCGTTGCTGTCGTCGTCGTTCCATTATGCAGGCGGCCCTTCATCCTGCGCTCTCCATTATTCGACGCCGCATCTGTCCCGTCGCCGCCTGCTATTGTTTGTTTGCAGTTCTCTGGCCATTATGACACCATTTGCCAAGCCAATGTCAAACAAAAGCCAAAAGCGTCCACATCAGCAGATGGGCGGTGACTGGGCGGGATTGGCAGTGGGATTGAGAGGGCGGGTGGCCTGCCTGGGCGACCAAACCGCAGACGCAGCCATTTTGTTTGCACTGTCTAATGAGAAAAGTTTGCGGAAAGCATTGACAATGAATGCTCCCGATAAGAGCTCCTGTCTGTGGGTTACGTCCACAGCCCCCGACGTCGACCCACTGCCACAATGAGCAAAGGAGACCCATCAGCCACATACACAGTCGTCTCCTTGATCGATTGTTATACACTCGTCTAATGAGCTGCCAGGAAATACGAAAAAATACTGGGCCTGGGTCAACCCTTTTCTGGTTTTGCTCTCTAATTACTTTTGTTCTCTTTTTTTACCAAAACCAGAAAGCCATAGCAAAGCAGGCGGGGACCGAGGTCTGATGAATTGAATCTAGCGAACCGCAGACAAATCAAGTGGATGCGGATGCCCTAGAATGTAGGACTAAGACTTGGGAGGCCTGCGAGGGAGTCTGAGTGAGGAGTCTGCTTTTGAGTTTTTCGGGGAATTTAATGGGGAACCCAAAATGGCCTGCGGCCTCCAGCTTACATCGAAAAAAATATGCTCGAAAAAATGCCAACGCTGCTGAAGGCTTGGAGAGATGCCTCCACATCATACTTGTTCCTCTGAATGGATTTTTCCTGCTCGGGCTTCGCATAATTGCAGTCGAGCACAAAGCAGAGAACGCTTCTAATGTGCATTTTCCTCCTTCTCTCGTTTACCCTACACTGAAAAAAATTTCGCGAGGCTTAAAATATACTTTTAAGAACTATTATCTTCTCTGGATATCATTTTAACACTGCAGTATATATTATTCTAGGGCATATTTTGTATACTCTTGCAAATGGTATTATGACTTTAGTTAAAAGTTTGCAACACAGAATTAGACATATGGAACCTTATTAACTATATATATTTTTAATGAATTAGCCATGTGCCTAGTCCGTCTGTCTGTTCGTTAGTCTAAATCTATGAAAACTAGTCTCTCTGATCCTAGAACTATCTGAATGAAACTTTGAAGATTGAATTCGTTCTATTGCTGGTAGTATTGTGTTAGATTGAAAAATGGTAAATATATTAAAGCAGCGAAGGGCACGCCGTGGCTTAATTTCCTCACGCTGCTCAAACCGTTATCTTTTTTCGGAGGGAGCTGGCCGAGCTGGTGCTCAAACCGTTAGATCGCGTGCCCTTCGCTGTATTAAAGGATTGTTGTTTTTTATGACATATTTCCATCTATTCGGAGATATGTCAAGCTTCAATGGTTTCTGATTAAAGTAATTGTCCCAGAAGATCCTTCAAAAGGACCAGAGAATATTAGATACTAATAATGTTGTAATAAATTAATTCCATCATTGCTACATTCGAATGTGTTTCTAAAGACAGTTGCCGTATTATTTGTTTAACTTCAAGGGTATAAAAACTTCGGCTATTCGAAGTTATCCAGGTCATATTTCCAGTGCATTTCTTTCCTTCACTCAGGCACTGCTGAGCACATACAGCTTCTCGTTTTTCCTGCTATCGTCATGAAATCACGCATACGCAGCGTTTAACGAGAGAAACATAGGAGCATTTGAAAGGCATCCCGAACTGGCAGCCAAGGCAGGCAACTTTATGGTAAGGACTTAACCATGTATTACGAACTTTTCGACATTGTCAAGCTAAAGTTAGCAGCAGAAAAAGAGCGGAAGACGCGAAAAACAAAACTGACACTGAATAAAAAACTAGCGAAGAAGGCAGTCGAAGTATGTCCGGATTAAGTGAGCCACTTGCCGCGGGCCCCGTATCCATTCGTTTCTTCACCAACGATTTTCCCGCAGGCCAGCAATAAAAAGAAATGGCCAAAAAACTACAGGCATTATCTCTTATCTCGTTTTGGAAATTTGTTTTCGCTCAGCAAGTTAAAAAACAGGAAATTTACTAAATCGCTTTTTGGGTTTAATAAAAGCAAGAGGGTAGATTTAAGATTGTTCTTAAAATAAATGTTACCTTTGTTTGTTTATTAAGTATTTAGGAATATTTTTTAAAGACTTGACTGGAAGCTTTGTTTTACTTTTGAAAGTATTTTACATTTTTTATAATTATTAAAAGAATTATAAAATTGTAATCCAGCATCAAAAGTATTAAAGATTGAACTTACAGATTTGTTTTTGACCAGACCTTGTTGGTTGACTAATATTTTTAATGAATTTGTATCTGCATAAACAATATATTTTATTAAATTCATATTCCTCATTGATAATACTCATTTATTAATAGATTAAAAAAAACTAATGCATTCAATTTGCAATTACTTAAATGCTTTTAGATTAGGGAAACAAAAACTATCCTTATTCCGCCCTTAATGGGGTTTTTCCCGTTTGCATAAAACACTTCCCTTGAGTCGACTTTCCATTTTCTTTTCAAAATCGTGCAATTATGAATCCTAGAGCAATCCCCGATAGATTTGCTGCTGCCGCTCGCCTTGCCAATCAGCTGAAAGCAAACAGCCAACTCTGAATAATGCATTGTCCCCGCCAAGCGCCGCGCTCCTCCCTTGGATACACACTACATAGCACCACATCCCCTCCAGGACGGGGCCATTTGTCCAGCTGCCGCTGCAGGCCACTGATATCGAAAAGCAATTTCCGTTATGGTTGCCACGGCTCCATAATCCCAGCAGCGGATGCAGGCAAATGAGTGTAGCTCCTGCTCCTGCAGGACCAAGACGTTGCCGGGACGACGACGGCGACAACAAGTAGTCCTGGCAACTGACGTCAATCGAGTGAAAACAGACTGAGAAAAACAGTTGCTAACGCCTCCCAGTCTGCGAATAACGAATACTAAAATAAGGACACGATGTTCTGGGGACTCAGCACGGCGTTGGACTTGTACGATGAGTATCTGAAGGCCTTCAAGATCAAGGATGAGCCGCTGGCCGAGGCAGGTGCCGGCGGAGATGACGGTCGAAATACCCTGAACATACTGATTTGCGGTGGTGCTGATCCCCGCCATGTGATCAAGACCCTGGCCAAGCGATACTCACATGGTGTCCAGCCCAAGCTCAACGTATACGTGCTGGAGGGCTGTGCGGAGATCATAGCCAGGAGTATGCTGCTGCTGGGCATAGCCCTGGAGGATCCAGAGTCCTTTAGCTTGGTGTCCAAGGCACACCTGTTCATGGACCTGTACGGAAACGCGGTGATCCGTCCCAGCTCCCACCACTACATGGCCGCCAAGGGACGCTCGCTGCTCCAGATGGTCACCGATGAGGACAAACTGCAGCGCCTGGCTCCCATGCTGAATATCGATGGCCTCAAGTACAAGGAGCGCGATGGCTTGGAGATGGCCTTCAGCTTCTGGCAGCCGCAGCCGTGGCACGTGTATGAAGTGACCAACTACTGGGAGCAGAGAGCCAGGACTCTGCTGGGCACCCGATACGACCATCGGGAAGGGGCCATCGACTGGGACTTGAGCATGACCCTTAAGAGCCGCGGTGGCGAGCAGATCTGCTCGCAGGAGTACCGCTACTGGCGCGAGTGCGGCGTGGCCTTCGTCTTTCCAGAGTACGAGCAGTGCAAGCCAAACAAGACGCTGGCCGCCGGATTAGTGCGCAACGGACGCACCTTCCTGCACCGTGGCTATGTGGGCGACATCCAGACAGGACCGTTTTGTGGCTTCGGGCTGCGCAGCTCCGAGGAGCGCATGCACCACTCGGTGCATGGGGACAACGATTACCGGGCCACCGATGTAACCGAGCGGAATCTCATGGAGCTCTTCCACGAGCTTCAGACCCAGTCGGCCTACGAGCACGATCCCACGCGTTCCCGCCGCTATGGATCGGTCAAGCTGCTGATGACGCCGCTGCTCAACCACCAGGAGGTGGATGCCGACGGACAGGCCAGCTACGACCGACCCTGGATCCCGATGCCAGGGGTGACCGTGCACTATGTGTCGCCCACAGAGATGCTGCAGCTGCAGCAGGGCGCTGCTCGCTGGAATGACATGTTCGACATAGTCTTTGTGGCCTACAACTACTTCACGTTCCTGGGTCAGGCTTTCTTCCAGGCCCTGCGCTCGCAGGCTCTCATGGTGCTGGAAACCAAGCTGCTGACCGTGGAGCGCAGGGAGCAGGTGCAGGAGTACGAGGCCAAGGCCAAGGAAATGATGAAGCAGGCTGGCCTGAAGGCGGCCATTAACTATCAGGCCATCAATGCCCAGAACTTGCTGCTTAAATACAAAAAGACTGACCAGGAGGAAGTGGAAGATGAAGCCAAGGATGAGGCAGAGCCAGAAACTGAGACCCCCATTGAGTATGAAGTAGAGGGTCTTACGCTTGAAGAGATCATTGAGCCAGAAACTGCAGAAGAAACACTCCAAGAGCAGCCTATCAAACGTGAGGCTCTTACCCTGGAGGAGATTAAGCCGGAAGTGGACAAGGATTCAACAGAGGTTGGGGAACCTCCAGCAGATCCTCAAGAGTCGCTTCAGGCTAGGGAAGACGCCACCCTCTCCTCCTCTCAATAAGCAAATGAAATAAAGCTCAAATTTAAGCAATAATAACGTTCAACTTTAATTGTTTCTCTGCTTTTTCTTCTGCTTTCCCTTCGCCCAGGTGTCTAGTTGGAACTCCATTCCCTCCCGATGTTCTCTCAACTTCTTTGGTGTCCCAAAAGACGACACTTTCCGGCGGTCATCCACGTAGTCCAGCAAGTGATCGACCCGAATGTTGAGCTTCCTGGCCCGCGTTCCCATCGACCATTGGTCTCTTTCCCTTCGCTGCTGAAACTCCGAGTCCCGGACCACCTTTCGCCGTGGCACATGCTTCAGCGCCGTCTCCCAGTCGCCGGTGTTCTTCAGGTCCAGCATAATGTTGATCATCTGGTTGAGGGTGAGGGATTTGCCTGATCCGGAGCCCCACTGCAGGTAGCGATCCAGAGGCAATCTCGCCATCCGCAGGCCCATCCGCTTGGCCTTGGCGAGCGACAGGGGCTCGTTGTTCATGGTGTCCACCATGGCGCCCACGATGTAAACGTCATCCGGATTGTAGGTGACCAGATCCTCGCGGCAGTGGGGCGTCAGGTAGACCAGATTTTGCTTGGGAAACAGCTCCGTGAAGCACTGCGTGTGCACGTTCATCGGGAACTCCGGATTCAGCATGGTGGGTATGAATCGCTTGAGGCCCTGCATGCACGACCCCTCCAGCTGGGCGTTGCAGAAGTGCAGGTCGAAGGGCTGGTCGTTGAGGCGGTTCTCCGCGAAGCACAGCATCAGCTGCTTGGCGGCGTAGGTCGCCTCCCGGCGATTCATGTGGCTGTCGTAGGAGCAGTCCATCACCACCTTGGGGGCGAACTGCATGGCCCTGGTCAGCCGGTTGTTCTGCCAGTGATTGATCGTCGAGTCGTAGATGCGCAGGAACATGGAGGTGTGGCCCAGGCCGTAGATAATGTGCGAATTCTCCTCGCGCTCCTTCCGCACCTCCGCCAGCCGCTGCTGGGTGTCCTCCGCCCGCTGGGCCTTCCTGCGCTGCTCCGACTCCTTCTTCATCTCGATCTGCCACAGGTACGCAAAGTACTTGATGCGCGCCGACTTCGTGGGCAGCGTCAGCACGTGCTCCCAGTGGTGGTCCTGCAGGAAACTCAGTGCCGGCACCCTGCGGCCCTCCTGGTGTGCTATGTCCACCTCCAGCTGCAGCACCTTCAGACGCTTCTCCCGGTCCTCCTTGGACTCCTCTATCGCCCCACTTGCCGGTGCCGGTACCGTCTGGGAAAAGGGATTCACGAACTTCTTCGAGGGCTCCTTCGGCCCGGCAAAGGAGTTTTCTGCGGCATCCGACGCATGTCGCACTGTTGGGGCGGCAGCTCGCAGCAGCTGGCTGCCCAGGCGCCACCGTGTTAGAGTTTTCAGCATTCTCTGATCCGTTTAATGCCCGTAATTGTGTAAATTAAGTTGTGATAAACATTAAATAACGAGCACAAGGTGCCAGGGCTGCCAACTATTGTCGCGAAGACCGCGTGCCACGGTGACTGGCAAAATTAAGACAAGGTCTGGCAGCGCCACGAATATCGAATCGTAACATTTCCGATACTAATATTGGTAGTGGATGAGGTTGCAAAAACATCGATGTATGGAGATGTTTTAAAAAATTGAAGTAATATTTTATATAAATTGTGGAAATTCACAAATGAAAAAAGAAACAAAATATTTATTTACTTGGCCTCACTTAGACTTAGAAAACTGATAAATGAGATCATTTCCTATACATTTCTTAATTATTTAAAGAACGGTAATTTTTATTGATATACATTAGTTTATCAGTCAAATATAATTTGCCCAGCCTTGCTAAAGGTTAATGTTCTATTACTGCAAAAGAATAACTTTAAAAATATAACTCAAAAATAAAAAATATCTGCTAATTTTCGTACCTTTCCTTTGCTTTTCCTCTTGCTGGTGACGGATCAAAAACATCGATGGGTAAAAAAAACATCGATGATTTAGAAAATTCAAAATACATCGATGCATCGATGTTTTTGCACCTCTAATCGGTGGTATCGATAATAATATCGAAGTTTTTGCATCTCTAAGAAGCGGCTTCGCCGACAAATTTGAGAAAAACGTGTAAAAAAGTTAATTTAATAGCAATACTACGCGACCGGCGACAGAAACACATACAGCAATGGCTTTGGTTTGCGCACGTAAGTACAGGGAATGCCCTTCGATGGCGGTTTAACTCATTCGACACGATTTTCTCGTTGCAGTCTCTAACGAAGTGCCCGAGACTCCCGTGGTGTCGCCGCATTCGGGCGCCGTTTTCGAGAAGCGGGTAATCGAGAAGTATCTGCTGGAGAACGGCTGCGACCCGATTAGCGGCAAGGAGCTGAAGGTGGAAGAGCTGATCGAGATCAAGACGCCGGCTGTGGTTAAGCCGAAGCCGCCGAGCGCCACCAGCATACCGGCCACGCTGAAGACGATGCAGGACGAGTGGGACGCCCTGATGATCACCTCGTTCACACAGCGCCAGCAGCTGCAGACGACGCGCCAGGAGCTGTCGCACGCCCTGTACCAGCACGATGCCGCCTGCCGTGTGATTGCGCGCCTGAACAAGGAGGTGGCCGCCGCCCGCGAGGCTCTGGCCACGCTTAAGCCTCAGGCGGGCATTGTCAGTGCTCCGACGGCGATTCCACAGCCGGCCCTGGCTGCCGAGGCCGGCGGCGCCGCTGCCCATCCCATGGAGCAGGCGGGAATGAGCGCCGAGGTCATACAGAAGCTGCAGGACAAGGCGACGGTGCTGACGCAGGAGCGCAAGAAGCGCGGACGCACCGTGCCCGAGGATCTGGTCACGCCCGATCAGGTCAAGAGCTTCCTCACGGTCGCCTCTCATCCCGGCCTGCACTCGGCCTCGGTGCCCGGCATTCTGGCCCTCGACATCAACAGCGCCGATCACAGCAAGATTTTGACGGGCGGCAACGACAAGAACGCCACCGTTTTCAACAAGGACACCGAGCAGGTGGTGGCCATCCTGAAGGGCCACACCAAGAAGATCACCAAAGTCATCTATCACCCGAACGAGGATACAGTCATCACGGGCTCACCGGACATGAACATCCGCATCTGGCACGTGCCCACCTCACAGACGCAGCTGCTGCTGCGCTGCCACGAGGGCCCGGTCACCGGACTCTCCCTGCATCCCACTGGCGACTACTTGCTCTCCACCTCGTCGGACAAGCACTGGGCCTTCTCGGACATACGCACGGGCCGCCTGCTCACCAAGGTGATCGACACGGCCGAGGTGGGCCTCACGACGGCACAATTCCATCCCGATGGCCTGATCTTCGGCACGGGCACCGTGGACTCGCAGGTCAAGATCTGGGATCTGAAGGAGCAGAGCAACGTGGCCAACTTTCCCGGCCACACGGGCCCCATTTCGGCCATTTCGTTCTCGGAGAACGGCTACTATCTGGCCACCGCCGCCGACGATGCCTGCGTGAAGCTGTGGGATCTGCGGAAGCTAAAGAACTTCAAGACGATCCAGCTGGACGATGGCTACGAGGTGAAGGACCTGTGCTTTGACCAGAGCGGCACCTACCTGGCGATTGCCGGCACCGATGTCAGGTGAGTTTGCACTGGGTTTTTGGTTATATTGTAGAGTTTGTGATTCTTTGGATATTTGAGGTTGTAAGCATTTTTCAATGTAAAGTTGAGTGTTACTGTAGGTTAGACCCTGTTCTTCTTTCGCTGCTCCACCTGCAGTCGGTGGTGCTTCTTGAAATGTGCCATCCAGTTGTGCAGGCGATTCTGTTTGACCAAAGCCCGACGCGACATCTCCTTCTCGGCAGCCATGCGACGACGAACCTGCTGCTCTACGCTGCGCAGCTTGTTGGGTTCAATGTGATCCAACTTGGCCAGGAGATCCTGTGATAATGCTTCCGTAAATACAATTCATCCAGAGAAAAACTCAAGAATTGAGCTTACCAGAACGTGGGCCTGGATCTTCTCCACCTTGGCCAGCGTCGTGTCCTGCTCGTCCTCGTAGGTGGACTTGGGCGGCGGCGGAGGAGCCTGCATATCCTCCAGAGTGCGCCACTGCTTGGATGACTTCTTAGCCACTGGCTTCGGCTTCGGCTTGGGCTTAGGCGGTGGCTGTGCCACCTGTTTCTTCTGTTCCGGCTGGACTTTGTTCTGAATTTGCTTCAGAATCACGGGGACAATGCTGTTTAGCTTGATGTTCAGCTTGCTGCGGAAAATAAATGAGAGATTGCCTTGGAATTACAGGAACAAAGCTATCGGAACTCACTCCCTGCAGTAGCTGTGCTCGTAGTCATCCAGCAAACCCTTGGCGCGCTCCTGAAGGCCAGCCACACGTCGCTGCAGAAAGGCCGGATCCTTGAGGAACACATTGGCCTTCACCTGCCGCTCGTACGTCTTCTGTGACCTGTCGTGGAGGATGCCCACAATGTGGTTTAGGATGGCCAGATGGGTGAAGCGCCTGTTGTAGTTGGAGACTTTCAAGCGGTTCCTCTCGTAGCCCCGAATCCAGATCTCTGCGTTCAGGTGATTCCTCTTGGCCAGATAGGGTCGCACCACCTTCTCCATGTAGGCCTGCACCTGGCGCACCTGCTCGAGTCCCGCCGGATGCCGTTCGGTTATCTCCATGTTGGCAATTTCGGGCGGCATTACGAGCCCCTTGCTGTCGCCTTCCTCTTCGACCTGCTCCTCCTCCACGGTGTCATCGAAGTAACTTATCAACTTGAGCAAATACTGAAAGCGGCCGTAGACCTCCTGCACTTCCATCAGGACCCGCTGGTGCTCCAGCTTCACCTCGTTCAGCTCCTCGACCACCTTGCTCTCCTTCAGCACTTTGAGCTTCTCCTGGGCCTCCAGCATTTTCTTGAACTCCTCCGCCTCCATCTTCTTGAGTGAATCCTCTGCGAACTTGTGGAACTCCTCGGCCTTTTTGTACAGGCTATCCTGCTGCTCCTTCTCGCGCTTGCGGTCCAGGAAGAGTTCCTGTGTGGCATAGTACATGAAACGGTTGCGCGTGATCTCTCGCAGCAGCAGAATGTCCCTGGAAAGTAGGGAACTGGAATTGCTTGCCTAAAGACCTTCAATGCCTTACGTTTTCATGCGAAACTTTCTGGCCAAACGCTGTAAGCTGGCATCTTTTATGTAGTCGGGATCGATGGTGGTCACCACACAAGGAGCACGAGGATTGGCAATTTCACCGCGCTGGGGGAGAGATTACTGAGTGTAAACTGAAGCTTGTACATTATATTTTCCTACCGCATTGAAGTCTTCAATGGTTAAATTGATGGGCTTCGGTGGTTCCGGCTCCACAAGGGTCTTGGGTCCCACGAACTCTGTCAAGTCACATAATTATTGCTAAATAAGGCACCTGTCTCCGTTTTAAACTTACTTTCATATTCGCGATAGACTCTTCGCTTGAATTTTCGCATTTTTGCAGCTTTGATTTTCTCTGTTGAACTTGTTTTTCTGTTGCTAACGCTTCCTCCTATTTATTTCTAGGGTCTACCTGTGCAAACAGTGGCAGGACTTGAAGGTATTCAACGACCACACAGCCCTGGCAACGGGCGTTCGGTTCGGCAAGCACGCGCAATATCTCGCCTCCACCAGCATGGACCGCACCCTGAAGCTCTATGCCATCGAATAGGCGCTTGCCGAGGAGTCCAGACATTTAGTAAATAAGTCAAAAATCAGATTGTCTTTTCCCCCCATACATATATGTATCTTAATTAATGTGAACAAAACTTGCAGAATAATAAACACCTGACCGTCTCTATCTAACTTTTACGTATAACTATTTACAAGAAGGAACCTCTACCATTTTAGACACATATTTAATTCATTATTAATGCATACACTTATAAACATATTCAGTTCGTACAACATTATCTTTATGAGGCCGAGATCTGCTTCAGCGGTCGCTCCAAATACGAGGCCAGCGACATGGCCTTTTGCTTCAGCAGGCCCAGGCCCACGGTCTGCTTGGCATACAGGCACAGCAGCACACTGGCCACCTGCAACGGAGGAGGGAGTAAGTCTTGGGTTTTCTGGGAGGCGGAATCAAGTACGCACCTGGGTAATGGCCACATGACCGTTCTCGCAGTCGATCAGCACGAAGGTGAGGCGGTCCTCGCGGAAGGCATTCCTCCCGTGCTTCTCGTAGGCCGCCCAAATGTTGCTGGCAATGGCGGCCGTAATCCGGGCATCCTTGTCGCCATACCCGGAGTAAGCCAAGAGAGCGCCCTCCTGGCTTAGCAGACTGTGGGAAGTAGGGTTACCTTTTAGTTATAGGAGCATTACAGGTGAAGTTGTGTAGCTTACAGTGTGTTCTCCACGCCCCCGGTGTTGGCCTGGCTGAGGACCTGCGTCAAAGCTTTGGGTTTCAGCATTTTTATGTTTTTAATGTGAATAAAGAAAAGAAAAACAACAAAGACCATTCACACTGCACGCAGACTGGTCACAGCTGATAAGGGAAACGCATTGCGGTGTGAATGACACTTTGATGGCGGCAATTTTTAAAATATAAAATAAAAACTGAATTGTTCCATAGGAATATATAGATTGTGTTATTTTTACCTTAAATGAAATAAATTACTTAAAATTCAACATAAAAACAGCAATATAAAACATGACATTGCAAAAGCTAATAAATTGTAAGGTACTCGTTATTTTCTTTTTAATTTTAAATGTGATACATATTATTTCAATTACTATGTAGTTATTAAGTTGTTCTTGTCAACGATAGTTTTAATCGCTATTCAGCATAACTTCTTGGAGATCGTGAGCCAAAAGATCTATGTGACTTCCAAATACCCGTTTTAAATAACAGGATGGGGTGGACGCTTCGTCAAGGATATCAGTCAATTATAACTTGCTTTCTGGTTGGTATCCCAAAAATTAGGATAGGAAACATCTGTATCTTTGGAACTATATAGTTCTTTACTTGATACTCGTAAGAATACACCAAAGATACGGAGGTTTCGTCCTTTGCTCGTACTCAAACCATAGTAAAAATCGCTGATTTCCTCTGCATATTGCACCAAACATTAAAAATATGATCTTAAAAGGAAGAAAAAAAACTTACTTCTGGAAGCTAGAGATTGTACTTAATTTAGGTTGCCAAATTTAAAATCAATCATAGTCAAGCTAAAACAGTATTTTTTTCAATTCGAAAAACTGTCCTGCGCTAGATTTTATTAGGTTAATTAATCAGCATACTGCATTTAAAATTTGTACAACATCAATTTTGGACAAAGATTTCACGAAATTTCCGAACAAATTAGCAGTTTTGTTCATTCTTTACAGTTTAAAAAAAGTAATAATAATAAGAAGGGAAAACAATATTATCCCATCAGATATGGATAAGATCGACTCTTGATGATGACTTTATAATGCTGATAAAAATATAGTTTATTTATTGGGACGGAAATGACTCCTTCGCTACTCTTCACACTTCTAATAATATTATACTTAATACCCTTCAAGGATAAAACAAGGTAATTTATTATTTCTTACCTTGATGTTCCTATTTAAACACATTACGGTTGCGATATCAATATTCGCCTTATCCATATTGGCTGTATAGCGAAGCCAGGTGGTTTTTGAAGTCTCAAAATCTTTGGAAACCTTCCAAAGTAAATTTTTATGTTTAATTAACATAAAGTGGGCTTTATCGTCAAACTTTTTAGGCCTAGAATGCATCAATATTAATTGAGTATTCATGAATTTAATAAAAAGTTGATGCCTTTTGCATATTGATGACAAGTTTAACTGCAGGATTACTTACACATTATCATTGTACATAAGTATGTATGTATATCTATGTACATACATATGTACGCGTTGTACTCCATAAGGAATGGTTATAATTATAAATCTGGAACCGGACTACAACTCCCCAGTTTCACAGGATATATAGAACGCTCAGAACATACTATATGTACCCCAGGGACACAAAACAATATAAACTACAATAGGATATTTTAATTAGCAAAACAAATTTCTACTACAAGTATGTATGCCTCGCTAAATACAAGATTATATGTACATATAAGTTTTCTTGATTTCTTTCCTTAAGACATAACTACTTTCATATCTCACGATATAGACTTCATTTTGATTTAATTTATCGCTTTCTCCATTAGAACCATTAGAACCATAAGCAATAACATTATCTTCGGCTTCAAGCCAGTACTTCCGGTTCAGCGAGAATTCGAAGGCGTAATCGGTGACGACATAGCCGAAAACCAGGTCACGGACCGATGTACTACGCAGCAAAAACTGCACTCTCCCTCACCCTCCCCCTCACCCCCCAAGGCGGCGTGATGCATCAGCGCGCTCCGCAGGGTCAGAGCAACAGTCGTCGCCTTCGTTTCAACCACCGGATTCGAAAACGCTTGATTGCCCCGAATACCTGTGTACTCTGGGCCCTGGGTGCTGCTACGCAGTTATCCGAAAATCATGGCTACTGCCAGGGTGCATTTTGGGATTGCAAATTGCGCATGACTCAGCGGAGCCTTTCCTCCTCCAACCCTCCAGCCCTGCGAGGACTTTGCAAAGCCATGAACGTGCCGAAACGAAAACTAGGTCATTGACAACTACGCCGCGGACGATGCGATGTGTGCCAGGATGCGGATGGTACGGAAACAATAGAGGCGATGCCGAGTGATGTGGTGTTGCATTATAAATTTATTTATTAACTTAGATTCAACCAAATTTCTTGGGTAATAATATGTAGTCCGAGCGAACCGAGGTTCGCCACGGGGGCTGGCAGTACCGTACGCACTGCATTGGTACAATGATATCGCAATAATGATGGAGAGTCTTATGTTAATTAAATATTACTACCGCTAAGTATTATGTACACTTTGACAAAAATACATCGGGGGGTTGGCTTTGGGGGGCCCCCTCTATATGACATTGTTTGGTGTAGCCTTCCATATTGGTTCGTTTCGTTTTGCGTGTAAATTGGGCAAGGGGGTGTGTTGGATTTTAGAGAAGGGTGAACAATTTTCAGGGCCTTGTTGTATGGCGAGTGAGTGAGTGAGTGGGGACGACCTGGTAGTTGGTAGTGAGATACTGTAGGGTGTTAGCGGGGATGCGTGGGGGTGTGGGGTGCGCTGGCTGATCTGTAAGCTGAAGTTTAGAATACATACGCATGGCCTGTCTCTGGCTGTTGTTGTTCTTCTAGCTAAAATTAATTACAATCTTATTTACATGCTAAACATGTCCTCCGCCTATCCATCCTTCCTCCGAGTCTACGAAATATCAAAATATTTATGTGTACAACTATAAATGTCCTTCGTATTCGATCACAGCGCGCGCTCTCAATGTGAAACAAAACTTTTTAAACAATAGTAACGAAAAGTTCTGCAACTGAAACAGATTCATGGCGGGGAGACGAAGCTCTGTCCGCTTTCTTTCCACCTCTTCGCCTTTTATTTTCGTGGGAACAGTGGGACGGGGGCGGTGGCACGCCTATTGCGTTGTGGAGCGGGCGCGTTTTGGGTTCGAGTACAGCGAAAATAGGATTGACGGATCCGACTGGTTCTTGTCCATCAGCTTCCTTTGCTGCGGCGGCAGGCGTTCGGCGAAACGCTTCGGAATACCGGCCCCAAGTAGCGTGTTCCGGTCGTACAAGTCCAGATTGTCGTTGTAGTAGGTGATGGCGTCCCAGCACATCTCGCTCAGCTTGGGCACCGTCATCCACATCTTGTACAGGTCCTTGCGTCGACGCATCTCCTTGTCGTTGTACTCTATGCCCCCGAAGACGTACATGCATCCATTGTCCGAGTGGGCCGCCGAATGGAAGTAAAGGGGTCGCGGCAGGGTGGCAGTCTCGATGCGGAACCACTGCTTGGTGCGCAGATTGAGCTTCCAGATGTCCGAGAAATATGTGGAGAAGTCGCCCTGCAAAGTGCAAAGTGATGCCCAGTCTTAGGATCTGTTTTTAGGCTTGTTTTACTCTTAAAACTCACCTGCAGACCGCCTGTGATGAAGGCCTCGATATCTCCATTCGAGGACTGGTGCTGCACACAGGAGAAGCACTTGCGCGGCCGCGGATAGCCTCGGTTGCCATCATCCATGTCGGCTGTCCGACGATCGGGATGGGTATCGAAATAATCCCAGCAGTTTGCATCCAGGTTATAGGCCGGAATGCGCTGCAGATCGTACACGGAGTGCGAGGTCCCTCCGCCCAGCACAAAGATGTGCTTGCCGTCGTAGACGACCTCGTGGCGATAGCGTCCCTCCGGATCGTCGCGCATCTCGGGGCGACTAATGTACACATTCTCCCACCTACGGGTCTGCAGATCCAAGCGGTACACATCACAGGTGTAGTCAAAGCCCGTCGTTCCGCCAATTGTGTAGAGGAAGTGCTTGTGGATCACGATGCCCGGTCCGTACTGGGCCGTGGGCAAATCACCGGTGACCTTAAGCCGCTCCACCCCAGGTGTCGCACCAGCGCTGGCCGTGCGATAAACGTAGCAGTCGTTGGAGCAGGACTCTCCAAAGGGATAGCCAGTGCCGCCATGAGACTGAAACGAGGATGAGTTGAATTATTAATTGAATGCTTTGAGTTGGCTTATTAAATATTTAGTGGAAATTGTAACGGTTTTTGAGGTAATGAAGGGATTTGTTGCCTGAGCCTAGTTACTGGTTTATTGCTTTCAAATTTAAGAAGTTGTGGAGATTTAAGATTATAAAAGGTCAAATAGAGATAACAAGTAATGGTTTCCCATGAAATATATTAATACAACTAATAGAAAATTGCCTAGACCAGCGAAGGGCACGCCGTGGCTCAATTTGCTCACGCTGCTCAAACCGTTACCTTTATTTCGAAGGCAGCTGGCCGAGCGAGCTGCTTAAACCGTTAGATCTCTGGTTCCGCTTCCGCTGGGAATGGAAGGATTTGTTGCCTGAGATTAGTTACTGGTTTATTGCTTTGAAATTTAAGAATTTGTGTCACTGCCACATTAGTTCGAGATTTCATTAAAGATTTGACACAGTTTTACATATATAAGTGAGAGCAATACGACTATACGACACTTCTAATGAACATTTTAATGCATTGTTAATGCATTAGCCGCGAAAACCGATAGATCTACAAAAAATATACTTGATACAAGTTGGAAAGAAAATCCTAGGAAACAAACGCATACAGTTGGCTCTTTTAGGGTTCTAATGAAGCGTCTAATTAATGAAAACATAACCCCAGATTGTAGATTTAAGATCAGCGAAGGGCACGCCGTAGCTCATTTTGCTCACGTTGCCCTCTGCTGTTTAAGATTATTAAAGGTCAAATACAGATGTCAAGAAATGGTTTCTCATGGAATGTATTAATAAAGTTAATAGAAAATTGCCTAGATATATATATGCATATATTCCTTATATAGGAAGTTAAGCGGGTTGCATCCACGCCCCTGACATTGCATTCAATTAGCAGATACTCGAGCAGCGGCTTATCAACGCCATGGAGGAGGAGTACAAAGGAAAGGAGGAGGAGTAGGAGAACAGAGGCCGAGTTGCAGTCCAGATAAGCGGAAACATGTGTCTCCAGTGTGTTTCTTGTTGTGTGTTTGTGTATGTATCGGGGCATGATTCGTCATCAAATTATAGCTAATTGTGGAATGCATTGGGGGAAACCAAGGGAAACCAGCATAAAATGCCAACAGCTACCGTTTGGTTTTGCTTTCAGTTTTCCTCAATTTTTCCCCACAACCAGCCAGAGCTTCCTCACAGAAAAAGCGCGCGCACTCAGCTGGCTGGCTCGCTGTTTGGATAAAAAATGGTAAATACAATGTTTTGAGTTTTTCCAGCACGAGCGAGCGAGCGAGCGAGGTGGGGAAAGCTGGAAAACAAGTTGTTGCATGCGGCAGCAGCATAAACAACAACTGCGTAGTAACGAAAAGTGGAAAACAAAAAACACGACGGCCAAAGAGGGTTGCCCTGGCATGCGCAGAGTCGAAGGGGGCCCAAAAGGAGGAGGTGGTGGTGGCACACTGGGACTGGGAGAGTGAGAGGCAAATGGCAATGGCCATGGGCAGCTGTTTGGGTTGACATTTCGGGTGTTTAGAATGCATAAACAAAAAGACGGAGGCAATGGCAGAGCCAGGGACAGAGACACAGACAGAGGCGGCGGAGCGGAGAGGTGCTGGGACTCAGAGCTGGGCGTGGCATTGGCCCTGGCAATTCTCCGAGTCCCTCTATTCTAAGTGCCCAGAATAACCCTCTTTCTATCGCTCTCTCCCGCTCTCTACTCTCTCTTCTGCCCGATCAGCTGTGTGTGATTTCTCCCTCTCTCATTTCACCACCAATTCAATTGTATTTTCTCAACAAACAAGTTTTTCATTTGCAATTGATGGTTTTTGCTTTCGTACACAAAACACAAAGAAACAGATCACTTGGGGAGCTAATTTGATCAAATTCAATCGAAAACTAAAGGTTGTGACTAGTTTTTAATAGATTTTTGTAATCAAGAATGTTAAAAATGTTCGTAATTAGGTAAAAGACAGTTTTAAAACCAATTTAGATTATTTACCCACTAAAAACAAAAGGCAATACTAATTCCAATTTAATTACTTACTTAAATAAATCAAAAGAACACTGATCTTAAGCTGGGATTCTTTCTTTAAGTGCATTCAAACACAGACAAACAAGAACAGAAACACACACACACACTCACTGTTGGAGAGATGCCGCGAGAGAGAGAAACAATCAAACTCGCTCATCTATTTTCGTCTGCTTAACCGCCCCTCCTGCCCCCCTCCTGCACATCTACCCCTCCCCACTTAGATAGTCCCCGATAGATACTCACAATCAACACGTTATTGTGAATGGTCAACGCATTGGAGGCCAGCTCGACGGGCATATTGCTGGCATTATCCGCATTCAGCTCCAGCTTCCAGGTGCGGGTGGCAAAGTTGAAGCTCCACAGTTCCTGGAACAGCAGGCAATGGCCGCGGCGGGAGGCACGCAGGGCACTGCGCGGATTGTAGCCGCCGAGCGAGTACAGGTGCGAGTTGGAGGCGATGATGCGATGGCCACTGCGCTCCAGCGGGAATCCGCCCTTGCAGTGCTTCTTGTACTGGCACTTGACCAGACGCAGCGGCTGGAAGGCGTAGTTGGGAAGCGGCTGCTGCTGACCCGCCAGCTCATCCGGCGACTGGTAGGCCTTTACCACACTCTTCGAGCTCTCCTTGTCCTCCTCCAGCTCGTCGCTGGAGCTGGTCATGTCATCGGAGTACATATCCTCGAACTCTGGGTCCGAATCGGTGTCGCCATAGTCCACATCCACATCGTCGTCGTCCTCGTCCTCCTCCTCCTCGTCCAAATCGCTGGCTGCATCCATGGGCTCTCCAACACCCTCGTAGACTTGCAGGAATTCCGCCTGATTTCCCGGCAGCAAGTTGGCAAGAAACTGCTGCTGCTGCTGCTGCTGCGGCGGCGGCTGCTGCTGCTCCTCCTGTGCCTGCTGGTCCATTGCCTCCTCCGGCAGGTCCTGCTCCATGATCACTTCGTTGTTGTTATTGTTGTTGTTGTTGTTGAGCGTAGCCTCCAGCTGGTCAGAGGACGGCCGTGGACGTGGAAGCAGGGGTAGGCGGAGAATCGGCCGCAGCAGAGTCGCCACAAACAATAGGAACGTCCAAGTGTGACGCAGTTGGTTAGACACGATGCACTTGAGCTTGTCTGGTTTTAGTATGTTCATAACACGCTCGGTGTGTTTGAAATGAGGTAACAAGTAACAAACAATTTTGGACTCTCTATTCTCTGCTATCTGCTGTCTCCCGTCTTCCGTACTTTTGTTTTGGATTTTTGTCTTTTTTTGCTCGTGTGTTTTGCCAAAGAACCGAAAATTTGTTAAAAATTTTGTGTTGTTCCTTTTTCTAATTCGTTTATGTCAACGGGGAGAGGGAAAACACGACCTCGCACAGCTGGCTGGCTATTTTTCTGCTGTTGTTGTTTTTGTTATGGTGGATTTTGTTTCTGCTGCTATTGTTGTTGTTGTTGTTTTCGTTGTTGTTGCTGCTGCTGTCATTTTGACACTCGCTCTCGCTCACTCATACATGCACGCACGCACATGTGTTGTTACGTGGTGTGTGAAAATGTACACACCAGGGCTTTGTGGGTCTGATAATACCGATTTGGGTAATGCAATTTCACTAGTTGTGGCACTGGTGGCGAGTTGCTTAATTTAATATTGCTGTGTTTGGGGACGTCCGCGCATCGCCCGTTTTGATAAACTACGTTTTAAATTGGGAAATAATCGAGTGTGACCGGGGTAGGAAAATTAAATGATACTAGGACATAGTTGAAACACTTTCAATTTAATACTACGCGTTAAATACAGAAAATACCAAGACAAGGTTTATACACACCTGGTCACTCGCAAAATCAAAGCGCAATTTTGTAAACAAATTATTTTAAAATTAAATTAATTTTAATTAAATCAAAGTTAACATTGTACCGAGAAAAATGTGTATTATAAATAATTA
>JAEIIH010024147.1:0-14488 GCA_018904745.1 Drosophila orosa
ATATATATTCTTGATCAGCATCAACAACCGAGTCGATCTAGCCATGTCCGTCTGTCCGTCTGTCCGCTTATACGCAAACTAGTCCCTCAGTTTTGAAGCTATCTGAATCAAACTTTGCAGATAGTCTGAATACTCTCACTACTATATAAGTCGGAACAAGCAGGATCGGACCACTATATCATATAGCTGTCATAGGAACAATCGAATAAATTTTAGAAAACAAATTCTAAATTTGTCAGTTTTCAAAATTTTTCCATATAAGTTAAGATTTGAGTATTTTGTAATATTTAAGAATTTCGGTTCTAATTTTATGAAAACTTCGGTGTACCGAAGTTAGCTTCCTTTCTTGTTTTTTGATAAACCACATACAAAGTTTTTCTCTGTGCACATAAATATATTTTCTCTGTGCAGCTTAGGAGCAAAAGTTGTGCAGCATCGTGAGACTCTAAATGAAGCTGATTGGGCTCAAAAACGCGCGACGGGTGGCGCCAGATGATGCTGCAAAATGACCAAAGAACAACAGTAAGGGGCAAAGGTCCATGGGAGGCACTTCCCTGCTACCGCTCAGCCCTGGTAAGCGCATTTAGTTACGGTTTATTAGTGACAGGAGCCGAGAACAAAGAGTTACTCCTGATACACGCACCCTAGATGCTTAGGCGATCTATTAACTGCCGCAGCACAAAAGTTGTAATAAGCTAAGTACACGGAACAGACACCGTCCTTCCGTCTGTCCGTCTGCTTAAAAGCCCCCAAAGTTTGGTTCCGAGAAAAGTGTTGGGTCATGGACGGAGGAAAATAAATTAGCGGGGGCTTCTGAGTAGGAAAATGTAGGAGAATGGTCAGCCAGATGGAGTAAGCGGAATAATGGCAGCCGGGGTAAGCTGTTCGTAAGTACGTAATAAATGAGTTCAACAAGAACATTAATATGGGTTCAACGAGAGGAATAGAATTGGGCTGATGAATTACAGGAAAATAGAGTCTCCACGTTGAAATATCAGTTAAGTTCGTGACAAAAATTAAAACAGTTTACTTGGACTGCAAAGTTTGCAAAGTTTACATTTGCGGCATGAAACATTAAATTCTAATCGATTTTTAAAACATTAAATTTAAAAATTGACATGCTTTAAATTATACATTTGTTCTAAAAAATTGGTCAATGATCTTTGTGCATATTATCTATTCATTCCTCAAGCCCAAAGTATTTAAATTCATTTATTTTGTCAAAAATTGCCTATCAATTTAGAAGGAACTTAATTTTACTATGCTAAAAATGGAAACTGATGAACTCGTCCTCTTTCTTCTTATAAAAATTGTGGAAAGTCTTTAAAACAAAGCACGGGAAAACGGAAAGCAGATGTATATTTCCTGGGGGAGTTAGGACTTAATGGTTTCATCTTCTGGCATCCGCTGGCTGCACTTTCGCAGCTTTTTCTTTGTCCGATTTTTCGCCTTGCCGTGGTTCTTGCTTACCGTTTTCGCTTTGGGGACAAACTGCTGCACAAGATAATGCGCCAAATTCAGAAATCAAAGTGAAATGTCTCGAACTGAAATAAAATGCGGAACGGGATTGTGGGGGGTGGAAAATATAGTTTCCACCGAATTCGCGTGTTTGCCGCTGTCGCCTGTCATTGTCAACATTTCTATTGCAGCCAGCGGATTGCACAAAACAAGAGTAGACAAAAAAACCAAAATAAATTTCCGCGGATGGAGGGCAACATTCCGGGCGGTCTTTCTTTCCCAGCCCTGCCTCCCGTGGCGCATGCAAATTGGGAATAATTTTTTTTTGCAGTTTATTCACTGTCAAGCGACTGCCCTGCGATGTCCAAACATGAACTCCACTTCCGCTTAGCAGGCGCAGGGCGGGCGGCAGGGGAGTGAACACACACAGCACACACAATGCCATTGAAACGATGAATTATGGCGATTTTAACGCCAACTTAATCAGGCACTGTGACTTCATGGGCGGGGATAATCTGGGAAACCCGGTGGGGCGGGAGGGAAATAAGGCCAGGAATATGCGAGTAGGGGATCCAAGACAAAAAATATGGAAAATGAAAATGAAAATACTAAGGAAAGCAGCTAAACAGAAACGCAAAAACCCAAGTCAAGCCATATGACATCCCTGGGAAAGCGAAATCGAAAGCGAACGGAAGGGCCAAGAGTGAGGAGATCCGGGAAAAACATTCGAAGCGAGGAGAGCGTGACACGAAAACATTATTATTTTTGATAGCTTATAGTTAATAATCAACCACATATTTCTTTTTCGATTTAAAACTTAATAATCGTGCAGAAAATAGAAAACTACACTTTCAATATACTTTCTTGTTCAATATGTAGTGCAAATTATCAATAGCATCCTTAAATGGTTGATCTGGAAAATAGCTATAAAATATACCTCTATTTCACTGGCGTTCTTTCTGTTGAAGGAATCAACTTGGCATTTATGAAGCGTGCAATTCACAAATCAATATTGCAATCAAGTCGGTGCTACTTCACTGAGTCCTCTGTACGTCTGTCTGTCCCGGGAAATAATCGCAATCACGTCAGCCGTCCATCTCTGAGAGCCACGCACTTGCTTTACCCGCACTTTTCCCACCCTTTTCCGCAGTTTATCTGTGCGAGCTTTGCCTTTTTGCCTGCGCGCCGTTTTCGTTGTTGAATAATGACCTCAAAATTGTAATGACTACAAGGCACGTACTCGATATAAAGCATGCCCAAGGAAGGGCACCTTAGCCCCTGACCCCTAACCTCCCTTGCACACACCCCGGATCCGCTGGGTAACTCCCCATTTTTTGATGTGACGGTCGGACTAAGCAGACTTCCGCTTTTCAATTAAGTTCCACATATTGTTGCAAGGTGTTTTATGCGCGATTTGCATGACAGTCGCGTTTATTAAACTGCCAACAAGAGCAGGGCATTACAGGAGTAATGGCTGCAAAAACGGGCCAACGGCAAACCTGTCATGACCATATTGAAATTGTGGGCAGGGCCAATATACCACGAGGAAGATGGCTAAGAGTGCTGCGACCTGTTTACGCTGCCAGAAAAGATAAATTGCTCAAATGTGTGAGATAAAAGCAATTGAGGGGGGGAATATATAGTCCTAGAGTCCTAGAAAAATACAGAAAAGGGGACCCAGGGAAACGGGGAGACGGGGAGGGGGGAGACTGGAAGAATCCTGGGAGGAAAGGATTGTATCCGCCAGCAGTAAAGTGAGGCAAAAAGGTTAACAGTGAAGTAGCGCTGCAAGCTGTTTAACACGATAAAGAAAATCATTGAAATGGAATCACTACACACACAATTACCACGAACAAAAAAAGATTTCATTTAAAAATTATTTGATTGGTCGAACCCATAAATGAATATCTTTATGAGCTGATTTTAAGTGTACGGTCAGGAAAGGAGTGTGTACTACTTATGGGATTTTTTATTTGCGTTCTTTCTATTTAAGTTTACAAAATGTCCCATAAATGAATATGAGAACACCCCATCGAAATTCCACTTGGAGACAATATTTTGTCCTTTCACCTATTTTCTCAAAGAAGCTGTTCAAAGTACTGGCCAGGTTTTACGGGAAAAAGTATCATAGATCCGCTTCATCACTCAGCCAGAAAGTGCAAACTTCACTGCATATTTTCAATCTGCGAGTTGTTTTGCCAGCTTACCGCTTTGCCATTTGTCCTCGTCGAATGGTGAAAGTTTCTTGCTATTTCTATTATTTCGGTTTGACAAATTAGGTGGACGCCGCTATGACTCAAATGACCAGAGCAAGGCACAAATGACGGCTCTGTTCGATGCCATTTTTACACTGTCTTACATTTCTGGGATCCAGTTCGCTGTCAGCTGTGGCCTTCCCAAAATGCCTCAGCACCTCCAGAGCTCCAGGAGCTCCCCCAGTCGTAAAAAGTTTTCCGCCTTCTCCTTGCCAGCCCTTATCTAGGTATGTACATTTGTCATACAAAGCTTAGAAATAAATGTCCATTTCAGCAGCATAGCCGGCACTCGGAAGTTGGTTGGGAATGGTAAATTCCAATGGGAGTGTCGAGATACAGCAGCGGTAAAAACAATAGATGATTTTAAGAATTATTGCCACATATGTACATGCATACAGGGAGGAAAGCTTGTGTCCTTGCAGTTTAAATTCAAGCCAATTATTTCAATGGCATATCTGTCATGATACTAACTGCAACAGAGTTAACTCTTTGAATGGACGCAGGTGTAGTTGCCACTTCGGTTTACGGGCAATTTCTTGAAACATATTTTCAATTTCTTGTATACCTGTAATTCCGGCTCTGCCTGCCTCTGCCTCTGTCTGTGCCTCAGTCCTATCTCCTTGTATTTGTGCCAACTTATTTATCGTCCCGCCCGCCACACAGGATTTCGTTCAAGGACTTTCGATACTGTCACGCGGCTCCGTGGAGGAGAAGCTGCGCTGGACCTTTTCGCTCTACGACATCAACGGCGACGGCTTCATTACGAGGGAGGAAATGACTGACATTGTGACTGCCATATACGAGCTAATGGGCCGGCTGCCCGACGAGTGTCCCGAGGAGGAGAAGATCAAGGGCAAGGTGGAGCACATCTTCCAGGTGAGTGGCAGTTTCAGTCCCAGTCCCCTTCCTACTCCTACTACTGCTCCTTAAATCCCAAACAATTTTCGCCCATTATTTATGCTAATTACACGCGTACAATTTGAATTTGAGTTGCGAACATGCAACTTATTTACTTTGCATTATGCAAATTCAAATTGTCTATTTCAATTTGTCGGCCAGCAGGCCAGGATGAGCGGCCTATGAATGGGTTTTTCGGTTTCAGTTGGGCGTTCTGCACAGGGTGCTCCTCCTTGGCTTGCCAGTCACGCATTGTCATTAGCGGTCGTTGGCAATGCGAATAAATTGGGCGGACCAAATGGCCCGGCCGAAAGTCCTGGAATAATGTCGGGCGAGAGTGAAATTGATGATAGATGGCTGAAATCATTCACCGGCTGTGAATCAAAATGTCTGCTCCTCCAAATGGCAGCGGAAGTAGTGCGTTAAAGCAGTGTCGCTCGCACAGCTCGCCTAAGCTGTTGCTTTTGCCCCGATAACTAAATGGATTCAATTGCCAGTAGTATCACGTAGTGTTGGAGGTATTAGCCAGATTTATTAGCCAAATATTCTATCAAATAATAAAGGATATGGGCGTATCTGCGTGTCGCGAACGTACGTTCTCACGCGTTGAATGCAAAAACTACACATCGAGTCCGTCAAGCTAAAGTTTTCATAAAAGCTGCCAAATTGAAGCCGCCTCTGGCTTAATCTAGTAAAACGCCAGACTAAAGAGGATAAATAAAACTTTCTATCGAAGGTACCCACCCAATCTCCCGGTAGAGAGCATTGTCATAGTAGGGTGCCGACTTAGAAACTAATAAATGATTAATTTGGACTTTAACTTTGGTTAATATAAACATCATTCGTCCCGAAAATGTATGCCAGAGTTTTTAAAGTTTAAGATGCAATCGTCACTCTTTTCTTACCTAGTTAGGCGGCGTGATTATGAACATTTGCGGAATAGAATAGACCTGAAAAAGCTGCTATATTTTGATGTTTTATACTCCCACAGAAAATGGACATCAATCGCGACGGCGTCGTGACCCTGGAGGAGTTCCTTGAGGCCTGTCGCAACGACGACGCCATCTCGCGGTCGATGTCCGTGTTTGACACAGCGTTCTGACCATATCCGACCGACAAGGGCGACGAATACACGGTCCGCCGGCGGCGACGCAGTCGCAGTCAGCAGCAACTCCAGCACCAGCACCAGCATCAGCATCAGCATCAGAAACATCTACAACACCAACAGGATACAGAGAAAAGTAAGTCCAAGCACAAGACGAAGAACAAGCAACAGCAAAAACAGCAGCAACCAACAAGCACTAGACAGCAGAAGTGTTGTCACACAATCGACATGGACGGTGGTGAGAGCTCCACCGCCACGACCACCACTTCGGCGGGCACGAGCACCACTCTCAACTGCAATGTCCTGAACGGGAGATCGAATTCCCATCACCCGCTGCACGAGGAGGCGGATGAGTACGACGAGGAGGAGGACGAAGACGACGATCAGAGGGAGGAGGAGGAAGATGGCAACTACAGGTTCTTTGTTTGCCGGCACTGCCAGAGGCCGCAATTCGCGGGCCGCCGATCGCACAGCAGATCTAAGACGCACTCCAACTCCCATTCCCAGTCGCAGTTAAAGTCGCGCAAGCGCAGTAAGAGCAAGAAGCGCCACCAGTCAAAGCCTGGAGCCGGCCAGACGTTGCAAGCAAGGTGGCCGGAACTGAACGTGGCCAACGAACAGGCTATCCGCTTCCGGTGCCCGCAGGTGGGGCCACAGGTGGGTCGCGACCTTCACACGCCGCAGCCCCTGCACTTTCACCATCCGCAGTCGCAGGCCCGACTCAAGAGTAGATCCCGCCTCCAGCGCCGGATAGCCAAGAGTGTCCCAGCACCGCTACCGCCACCTAATCCGCATCCGAACCCGAAACGGAACCTGAGCCCGCACCCGCACCCGCACCCGCTCCCGCCCCAGCCCCCGGCAACAGCACCGACAGCACCCTCCGAACTAGCACCGCTTCCGCCACTCGTGATCGTGGCCAGTGTGGCTGATGGTGAGGGCGAGGGCGAGCTAGTTGTCGACGTCCATCCGCTGCATCCCCAGCCAGCGACCACCCCAGATTCCCCGTCGCTGGTCACCGTGAGCACCTGGTATACAGTGGCAAAGCAGGGTGTCTCCTGCTAATCGCGGCGAGCAGTGAGTATCCTTGCCACCTTGCCACTCCCAGGCAACCAGACATCTAGACATCCAGCTTTCAACCAAAAATAAACCCAAATCAAAAAACGTTGCAATGCGAAAAAAAAGATACAAAAAATGAACAAAAAAAGAAAAACGCTTTCCCCGAATCGGTGTGCTGACTTGTTGTTTTTGTTCCAGATTTAAATATATTTATACAATTTATATATTTTATGCTTTTATGAATTTTATATCTGTGTTTTAGGGTGGATATTAAAGCGCTTAATAACTGTTTAGTTGTATTAAACGAAAGTATTCAATTGAGTCTAATCCATTAATCAAGCAACATTTCAATATTCTTATATTATTTCACATCAAAAATAAAACCACTTACTAAAAGTTCCGGAAATTAAAGTAAACATTTGTTAATCAGCAATCGTCTATAACGAACCCTTTGAAACAGGTTTACAAATATCAAAACCTACGGTAGAGATCCACCCCATTGTGTATGTGTATTAAGCCAATATGTTGGTTCGTTTACGATTTATCCTACTAAGAGTGCTTGTTCTGTAATTAGCCAAATGAGGTTTACAAGAGTTTAAAGCGTTCTCTGTGTGTGTATCGATCGATGTTGCAAACTGTCAAATGTATTACAGTCTAAAGTACATTGAATTCTATAGAAAATGTAAGTGAAAATTAAAAGCAAAATGCTAAATGAAACTGAACCAAAAATATATGTAGAAAAATATATAAAAAACATGAAAACTCTTTCTTTACGTTTTGTCAACTCATATGTTTTTGTGGCCCGAAAGAATAATTCTTAGAAATGTTGTTAAATGTCCTAGAGTTAGATGAATTGACGTTAGCTGTGATGGAAAAACAAAGTAAAATTAACGGAAAACTTGAATATTCGTCTTTTTAAAAACAGAACGATGGATTATACATGATATTGCTCAAAGGAAAATACTTTATCAAAGTGTGTGTGGGTATGATTTCTCAGAAAGGATTTTGGATACAATTTATCGAATTTTATCGAAATTTTCCTACGATAATTTCGTATTCATGAATTATATTATTATTTTTTATATTTTTGTTAATTATGTATATCAAAAGCTTCCAAAATATTGAAAAATTTTATTGGGAAATTGAATCAATAAATATGCTGATTAATAATTAACAATGTTATTTTTCGTTTTGACAAAAACACTGCTGCCATTGAAATTCAAATGAAATGCCCAAAAAGTGTCAAAATCAACGAGTTTGGTTTTAATTGAGGCCAGCAGACAGCCATCGGCTTTATTGGATAAACGTAATTGGACGCCATTAAATTTCGCTCCGTTTTTGTTGTATTATAAAACAAGGAAGTTTCGCTCGCCATTCGAATAACTCTAGTGAAGTGTGCTGGGCGTTTACTTTTTTGCTAACTGTTATTGCTTGACATGCTTTTGTTGTTGTTTCCATTATATGCCACAATGCACACACCAAGGAAATACACATACACTTGCGCAAACACGCACACACGCACACCAAAAACAAAAGCAAACAAGGATGCAAACGCATGGGAATTGAAATTCGTGTATGGCAATTAAAATATCTGCTTTTCTTTCTCTTCCTCTTTCTCTCTCTCTCTTTTTCTCTCTCTCTCTCTCTCTCTCTATCCTCTGTTTCTCTCTCCCTTTCTCATTCTTTATCTCTCTCTGCACAAATAGCACCCACACACACACTCGTGTAAAAATTTACATTGAAAGTAAATGAAATGCGTAGCGCGAAAGACAACGCGAATCTGCCAAAATAAAAATCAAGGTACATCCAATGCTCATGAATATGCAATTATGTAATGGATGTGTGTGTCAAGCTCCAAAACTGTAAAAAAAATACCAAGAAAATAACGAATGTGGAAAATAACAGAGCTACGAAAGCAACGTCATTTTAGTTGCTGCATTTAAGGGGTTCCAAGTAGTTCTCATGCGAATAGGAAGTGAGGATGCACCGGATGTGCGCGACTGCTTGCCAGAAAGCAGTGCGCGCGTGCCAGTGTGTGTACACCCCGCGAAAATCCCCATTGGAAATGTACGAAACGAAAGCTTTACACAATGAAACTAAAACTAACAACTTATACCTAAAAAAGAATTAACATTTTAATGAAAACGTATATATACTTATATATATACATATACATACATATGTATGCATAGAGAGAAATTTAAATTAAAAAAAAAAAACTATATTTATACGAACTACGCAAAAACAGAAAATAGCATGATGGAATACAAATTAAGTTCTGCATAATTGATATTTAATTGAAAGTTGTTCGGCTTTCTTTTCAGAACACAAGTATATTAATACATATGTATAGTAGGTATAGTAGATAAATAAATGTGAATTTTGTGCTGTCTAAATCAAAATAACGGCAACACGCACACACGCTCTTGCAGACGACAAGTACATGAACAAGAAGTTTTCCCTGGGCCTATGAGTATTGGTTGAATTTGAGTGTGTATCGCCCTCTTGTGTAGTTTTTCCGCATTGTTGCTATTGCGATATCTCCATTAGCAAATTAGTTGAATCCGATGATGATGGTGACAATGATGGAATGTCATCAAGTGTATGCTATACATACATACAAATGTATATCTGCAAAACATATGTATGTATCTGTTGGGGGACTTGTGTGTGCTTCAGAGTGTGTGATGTGAGTATGCAGAGCTGAAGCTGAAGCTAAATCAAATAAAAACAAAAGTTAGAATCAGAAATTGGACCACAACAACAATGCATATAGGGCAATAAGGAAGGAGTAGCAAGAACCGATATCCATGTGTATATGCATATTATATTTACATACATATAAACACGTATACACAAAAATATACACACAAGCCATTCAATATTTAATAAACGAAAATTTGCATGTAATTGTAATTTTTTGTAGGTAGAACTAAGTGGCACGGCAAACAAAGAGGCAGATAACTATTAGAAGTAAATACACAGATTATGAACCAAAGTGAAGATTGAAAGAATATACAGTCAGAAAAGTTGAAAATTAATAATTAAAAATCTCGTTGTACATAGTAGTTAGTGGGTGTTTTTTTTTCGTTACACCAACTATAGACCTTTCTCTATACTTAACTTTAAACACAAAGTAATTGTTGCATTTTTAACCCTATACATACATA
The DNA here is from genome assembly GCA_018904745.1 of Drosophila orosa. Lineage (NCBI taxonomy): Eukaryota > Metazoa > Arthropoda > Insecta > Diptera > Drosophilidae > Drosophila > Drosophila orosa. The sequence continues at coordinate 9,942 of JAEIIH010024147.1, forward strand.
CATAGCTGTGTACTTAGCTGTAGTCTTCCAGAAGAAACCGAAGAAGAACCGATACGAGGCAGAGAACTAATCCAGCGAGGTAATGACAATTCTATTCCACGTAGATTGAATCTGTAGCAAATTTGTACCTTAGCCGAAATACCCACATAGCTTTCAAAACTAAACAAATCCAACTGGAATACAAATTGTAAAACAATAAATCCTTTTAATGGACGAGTCCAAGTGAAGGCCAACTTAAGGGTCGCAATATACAAAACTGTAAAGCTGTAAAACTGCTGCTTTCCTGGTCGCAGACAAAGAGCTGTATTATTTTTGGATGAGTGTTATTGATGCAATTCCCAGCCCCCCTTTGATTCTCAGCCAAATTCTAAGGTTATTCAGTGCTATATCCTTCGAACTCTTGGTTTTCTACTACATATATAAACTAAAACGGATTCGATCCGATCTTAGGCACGACAATATCGATAGAGCAACAGAAATACTATATTATTTCAACTATACTACATATATTACAATTGATACGGTAATACCCTCCCACCCTAGCTGATCAGTCCACACACCACAACCGAGATATATCGATATTAATTTGGAAATTCGATATGAATATTGATTGCTGCAGGACCTTTGTCTGATATATCGAATCTAATTGGACATATCGACTTCACAGTGATTAGCAAGGCAGTGATAAATTTTTTTCATAATTTTCGAATATTCTATTTCGATATATTCGATATACATATATTATTATCGATATATTGAAATTACATTTTTTTTATTCAACATTAGATTTCAACCAGTTTAAAAAGCTATAGATCCTCTACGAATTAAACGAAATTGAGCTTGTCAGTATATAAATCGAATTTTTGTTCTCAATATACTCAATATATGTACATACATATGTACAATCCCACAACACACTGTTCTCCCTCTAGCTCTTTACATGTCACTATCTCTTTCTTATTATCTGTGTGTGGAATTAGTATTCAATTCTTAATGCGAAATGTATTGCAAAAACAAAAGTGTCAAAAAAAAGGTTGGCAAGTAAAGTAAACTGACAAACCAAACGAAAAACCAAAGAACAAGAAAAAGTACACAACAATTGGAGGATTGCCAACCAAGTTGCCAGTATTTTCCAGGCCTAAGCCTTATACCAAATCGAAAAGATAAGAGGAACGCAAATAATTGTAAACTGAAAAATATATGCAAAAATAGTTGTATAGGACCACGTCCCACAGGGCGTATGAGTGTTTTTCCCTAATTTATAAGCTGTTAAAATCAAATTTTACCAAAAAAGTAAGTGTTGAACGAAAGTCAACGTGAAAACTGGAGGGAAAAAAAATTCGGGGGAGGGGAGCATAAATGATAAAGGATAATACTAAATTAAAGCCCGAAAATCTCGTTTTAGAGACTTACAGAAATACTCGATCTTCAGTTGTTACTCTAAAACTGTATTATCCGCGTGTTTATTTGCGAGCGCAACATATTCGGTTCTGCTATATGTATGTCGAATGAGCAAAGTGCAGAAAATACATGTCATAGCATAGGCTTAAGGGCGCCATAGACCACATTTATTATGGGTTCGGTTCGGCTAACCGGAAACTCCAGCCCGCTCGAATAAGTATATCAGCGTTGAAGAGAGCCCTAAGAGGATTTCCAGTGTTATCGGTCGATTCGGGTCAAAAAAAATTGTTGGCAACAGGAACTCCCTCGAAAACCATCGATCGATCACGTTATAAACACAATTAAAAATTGATAAAGAAAATTACGAGTATATACGGAATATACTAATATACTAGTTGTAAACATAGATGCTCTTTTTTGGTGTAAATTTTAAATGATAAAATCAAGCGAACAAACTTTCCATGCAATAAAAACAAATACCAATGTTTCAAACCTAAAAAATTCGTTTAAATGCAAAAGTGCATGAACCAAAAACACGCAAGCATGACAAAAGCAACACTTAACTAAAACCAAACTTTTTTTTTTGTGATGTTAAAATATATGTATAAAACAAGAATACAAACAAAGGTATAATGGAAATAAAAACCAGATGAAATATATTGAATTACTTTGATTTATTATTTGATCATATGGATATATTGACACAAGGTATGAAAATGGGGCAAAAATATAAGTTTCACAGGTCTACAAATATTGGGGTCACGTGAGTTTTTGCAAAGCTGAGGGTAATTTCCGAAGAAATTTGGTGCGTAGAATCCGAGTCCGGCGTTAAAATTGGCTCATCGCGTCAGGATTTTGAGATATTTGAGGTTGTGTACCCAAAAAACGAAATTTCTCCAATATCTCGAAACGGCCAATTTTAACGAAGCATACGGATTCTACGCACCAAATCCATTCTGAAATGACCCTCAGCTTTCCAACAGCAAAACCGTGTTGTCCTGTGTTATTAATTTTACATTTTATGTTCACAACCTTCACTATTCAAAGCATATAACGCCCAATTATTTGATTATCTTAATAAATGTATTCCAATCTTTCCAACTCCCGACTAATATAAGTGAATAAATGAACTCCAAGGTTTGGAAACTACGAATGCTGCCCATATGTATTAAGCACTATGTCAAACCGAGTCCCATGTGAATTTCAGAAATCCAGCAGTGCGAATGATTTTCGCATTGGCATTTGCTAATTTCTGGGTGAAAGGCGGTGGACGTGCTAAGTGGGAAAGTTGGCCGATGCATGCAGAATGTAGCCAAGCGGGTAATGAAATCCGGGCGGCGCATTTGTATGCCGATCAGAGCGGGAAATTAATAAGGCATCAGGCGCCGGCAAGATCGAAGGGGCTTAACCACCCACGTCCTGAGAATATAATGCTGTTAGGCTGCAAGCACGCACATCCTGCCAGGCTGGGCAACTGGTCAAAGGACACACACGGCCAACAAGGAAATTCACTTAATTGTTACATAAAAAATTCCCTTCGGACGGTGGAAAGCAAAGACGGGTTGGCAATCGTTAATTAAATCACGTTGTGCCGGAAATGAAGTTATTGACAGGCATAAGTGCCACCTCGCAAAGGTCGCAGGGCGGGACGTGGTCTAATTGCCCGGCATGTGTATCGCTTTCATGTTCCATTAAGGGGCGACGGGCGGGAGGACTGGGTGCAATTTCATGAGCAAACGCAACTTTTCAATTTGTTTCAATGCCGTCTAGCTGTCCGGGAGTCCAACACTCCAGCAGCCCGCAAATACCGACTGGCTAGCCGCACACGTACGTACACGGCACTGGCCACATTTGACCAATGCCCGTTGGCCTGGTCAACTTTGTTTTTCCGATTTTTTTCCCAGTCCGCATCCCAATCCCAATTCCTGTCCCTCCTTTATTTTTATCAAAAGTAGTTCGCCGAATTCGTGACAGCGACAGAGTGTCGGCCTCTGTGGTTTCGCCTGTAAGCAAATGGGTTTTGGAAATGTTGGAAATGCGACATGCAGTATTTCTGGCAGGCAGTATTTCTGGATATTCTTGGAACTCGAAACAGGGCCGTTGAAAAATTGGCAGTACGATTTAAGATTTATTGTAAATAGCTAAATAAACTGAACAACTGCAGGTATGTCCTTCTGATGTCAAGTTAGCTAACATATAACATTTCGTAAGAGCTGCTAAAAACCATGTTTGCATTGTTATCTGGAACTATGACTAGTGGGATCAAATATATTTAATCCATATCCAATACATAGCCAAACTACTTGACAACGGAATTATTTTAAACCCACACAAGCTACTTCTCCAATATCAATTCACAGCATTTGCAAAGTAAAGTCGGACGAGGCGTTTACGATCCCTAACTCCATGGAACTGCCGTCCTTAAGTTGGTTTAGCAAGAGCCTCAAATTCGCAATAGATTACAAGGAATTTAGCACGTCCTCGCTAGCGAGGGCAGTTATCGATTGTCGGGGCCACAGACAAGTTTTCGAGTCGAGTTGACAGCAAAACCATTTATGCCTTTGTTGTCATCAGCTGCTGTTCGCATCTGCTCCACCACTCCCTCCACCACTCTCACCGATTCCGGACCGAACTGCGCATAAATATTTACGGGATTATCCGAACTGTTGGTACAAACATTGACGACGATTAAAGTGGATTGCCGGACACAAGTCGAAGGGCCTAGGCGACTTCTGGGGACCGAACGAAGGTCGCAGGTGCTGCTGCACATCTTGAGGGGCAAGTCAGTGCAATAAAAACAGTTTCCCAACCATAAATGCCGAATTTTCATAATGTCGTCGTGGGCGATAATCAATCGATGAAAGCCGAATTCCGGGCGCCCATCACAGGACGACATTAAGTCCGGTTTCCCGTCCAACTATTTATTAACAAACCTCCCAAATAGCATTCGGTGACAGTTGCCGGGAAAAGATTTCATAAGTTTTTATGTCTTCATTTCGTGAGTATGGGTGTGGGCATAAAATCAAAGCCGGAGACAGATGAAAGTGTCTCAATCTCGTTCGGAAGACACACAGAAAAATTATTGTGGCCATGTTTATATATGTAATTAATTGCTATATATCATTTATTGCTATCCATTGCCATAC